>JACGCN010000065.1:0-179609 GCA_014905825.1 Lyophyllum atratum | reverse complement strand
CAAAAGGACACGAGATTTCGCCCACAGTATGTCACACATGACTTTCGACCTTCGGCAGGAGCTGGTGTTGGACCTCGTTGACGGTCTCGACGCTGCTTCCGGGATCACCGACAGGGCTGCTTTCCAATTTCTCCACGAGATCTTGAACGACGGTCGCGTCTTGATCTGGGTTAAGTGTCCAGTAGTGGTAGCTGCTCATACATACGAGTGAGTAAGTAGAGATGATTAGAACGTTGCTCGTACTGCTTGATTGTGGCATAGAATGCAGAACCAAGAAGGGAGCCAAGCATGGGTCCGACCCAATACTACGCAGAGTGTCATAAGCGTGTCGAATAAAATGGCAATGAACATACCACCCAGTGGTGTGGGGTTGAAAATCTGCTAATCACCGCTGGTCCGAAGGATCGAGCGGTGTTCATCGACGCGCCCGTGTAGTATACAGCAAACCTAGACCGAACGGTTAACGCCTCTCATTCACAGAAAGGAGTAGAGTTACCTACAAGTGACACGAGAAGAGAGTGAGACCAATGCCGAACCTAACCTAAGAGAGGCAGTTAGCCATGGTGATACGAACAGAAGAAGCTATGAATAGGTTACAGGAGCAAACGCCGTGGCTTGATGCTTCTCAGCAGCTAGCATGAGAACCGATAGAACGAGGGCCGACGTAATGAACATTTCTATAAAGATGCCTTGAGTAACTAGTTCCATCCCATCCCGAAGGTATGTGCTGAACCGCGGAGTCAACCAGTGAGCCGATGAAGATCAAGTTAGGACGTACTTTACTGAGAGATCTTTTCCCGACGTAAGGGCGAGTAGAAGAGCAGAACCAGCAATTGCGCCTAGCAGTTGAGCGATGCAATAGAGCACAAATCGGACAGGCTTGATGACGCCAACTAACAGCAGAGCCAGAGATACGTTGGGATTGAAGAGGCCACCAGTGATGCGAAAAAACAGCCACGCCGAGACTAGAAGGCTAAACCCCATACAGGTCGATATGTACAGAACTTGTTGGACGTCCGAGGCCATTCGTGCACCTGCTTGATTCTCTGCTGTTGCTGCTTGAATCCCACCGAGCCAAGAACTAAAGAAAAGACGCCGTGCCAACGAACTCCAGTAGCGCCGCCATGAGGTCTTCAGAGATGTTCAAGAAAAGCGTTGTAGTGTCCCTAGCTGGTGTATCACAGATTGTAGGGAGCGCGACACAGTGGGATGGGTTGGCACCAGTTGGGATGACCCAGTGGGGTCGCAAGTACGAAGCGGACCATGAAAGTAGTCACATGATCTAAGTATTGTTTTTCTTCAAAAAATATTATCCAACGTGAAGTCATAGTATTTCATAGTATAGGTCGAGACGGGCGCGTCGTGTCGTTCCAAACGTGGCGCAAACTCTCTACACACCAGCGTTGATTCCAGCCCCATCAGAATTTCTCTAGTCGTAGCTGCAGAAACACGTAATCTGCGAAGTTCCCTGACTATTTTTATTTCCAGTAATGCAGATTACGTGATCGAGATGCCCTGGTTCCTGAGGGTGATTGACCCCCTTTGCACATTCATTGCCTTCAGGCAGGCGCTCCTCGCATCCATTTCCCTCACTTCGGCTTTTCATCGCATATAAGAGACCACAACGGCCTATCCTCGCACGTATCGGGGAGTGATGGACTCGACCGGCAACACAAAAGGGATTTATATCCGTTTTGATCCCAACAAATTGTTCTTCCTCCAATTTTCGGGGGACCAGCTCCCCACCATCATGCTACGCCACTCGCAGGATCATCATCATCAAGTTCGAAACGAAAACGCGATACAACTTCCAGACCAGGTGTAAGGTTCAATAATTTTGAGAAGGTTTTGCAGAGGGCCGCCCAGAACGAGTTAGATTATGCCGCGAAGCCCGTATGCGTCATGTACCTACTCCTTCTCGCGTCGTATTTACAAGACTTTCCTTACAGGAAAATGATTGCGCAATCGCGAAGGATGTACGTACCTAAGCACGAAAAAAAGAGCTTTCCCCAGCTGATAACCTGGAACAGCGAATAATAGCTTTCGATAACAGGGACGAGCTCATGAAGCACTTCGAGACTGTTCAAGGAGAGCCACGACATCAACTTTGCTGCCAGCTATCGCACACATAATGACAGTGTAACCCACAAGCAGCGGATACAAACAGTCACCCACGAAATTTGGAAAGCTACGGGATACAGATTCACGTACGCGCCTTCCTACTTATTCGCCATGACATTCACTTGAACAAGTCCGTTATACAGCGTTAAGGATCACCCGCGTACGAAAGACGGGCATAAGACGAGACTGTGGTGCTCGCAAGACGAGGGTCACAAAACGAAGCCATCCAAAATCTCGCAGACACAGCGGACCTCGAGCAATGGCGTGGTCCTGGCTAAAGCTCGCTACCCATGTCGCAGTGGTCTCTTGATCTCCTCCAGGGACGAAGGACATCCAGATACCGCCTTTGTAGTCGTTCGGATGCACCACCACTTTCCACACGAGGCTTATTACGACCATACTCTGCCTCCAGAAATGACCCAGTCGATATGGGAGAAGATGGAAATTCCTTCGAAAGATGGCCCAGGTCACTTTCCTCCCCCTGCCCTTCCTCCGCCTTGTCGCCCTCCACCTCAGGAGGGTCTTTCAGAGAGCGACACCTCTGACGACGGATCTGACCGAGTCTCGGACGAAGACGACGGAGGAGCCTTCGACGCACCTCGAGATCCCGACCACGCGATGCATGAGCTGGACAGCGAACATCTTCTTCCCCCCGAACCCAAGGCTTCGCCAGCGCTTACCGAAGAGGCGTATCAAAACCGTATGCGCCAGCACATCGCGAACATCCGAGATTGTTTTGTGATGGCCTGGAATATCAGCTACCATTTAACGACTTTCGACTCTTGGAGGTGCTGGAGAGTGAAGGAGCGCAGTTTTCTGAAACTGGTGCATCATTGTTTGGAGCTGGAGGGTCGTTTGAAGGCGATTCACGCAGCAGATTCCAACGAAGGCGCGCCGACTACCCATGGACATCATACAGTGACTGCCATAGAGAGTCCAAGATCATGAGACCTGTTAAATCTCATAAGCTAAAGCTGTTAGACTTTATTCATCCGCACATCATTGACGTCGAAAGGAGCATATGATGTGGTTTCTCTGGGTTGGGTCATGGAGATGAATTAGTATGGGTACGAGCCATATTTTTGATGGATGGAGCTAGTCGCGAGGTGGAATGCATATGAACACCCGTCGCCACTGCGAATAATAAAACATTCATTGGAGGGGTGGATACATATTTCGCGTGCGAGGTGAAAGAATACAGGGGCGTGGTCCAGAAACCTCCAACCTTCCAAGACAGGGAATGCATGGGATTCCAAACTCGGCGAATAATCCATCAAATAGGGTTGTTTTGATCCAATGCTCCGTGTCTTCCCGCTGCCTGTGTGACGGTGTTCATGGATCGCAATGCGAGAATACAGAAGCGCGAGGTCGTGATAGGGCAAGCCGTGGTTGAACATGCCATCCTGAAGTTACAGTGTTCCAAGTTGCGGATGTAGTGTACACCATTAATACATTTCTGTAACGCCAGTTAGCCACGCGATATTTCCGATAAAACGAAGCAAGGCGTACATGTTCCAATGAAATCTTTCCGTGTGGCTCCTCGGTGCTGCTACCCTCCAAGATGCTATAGTGCGTTGTCACTTCTACGAATGGCGGGCGTTGCTGAATTTGGTGACGGGGACTGTGGCACGCTCATGTCGCCGTTAATGATATCCTGTATTGATGCTTCAAGAGCGTCAACCCGCGTCGACATCTGTGACACTGTTAACTCGTCAGAAATATCAACATCTGAACGAGACTAAAGAGACGCACTCCGGTCCAAGATTTGTGACGACATCTCGTCAAATTTCGTGTCAAGTTGCTCTAGCAGACTCTCCACCTGGTCGAAGTTAGCATCTTTCACGTTGAGATGAATATTTCCTTGAAATTCACGAATGCAGTCAGTTCATGCGGGCTCGAAATGTCGGCTGGAGCTAGGGCGGATGGCTTCGATGCACTCGGTTGCTTGAAAGATGGCGTGGGCGTCCTGTCCTTATCTGCATCTGATTTTGAGGGCGCGACCACGTTCAAAGGGAGAGCTGAGGATGGCATGGTGGCGGGCACGAAAATTCCGAGATATGGAGCAACGTCGTTGATCAGGATCAGGTCAACCTGTCACCTTCCGAATATAATAACGTCAAACACTGAAATAGTCGCCCAACACCTGGGTTGCGAACCTTCAGAAGCCTTCAAGGAGATGAGACAAGATTACCGCGTGGATGGAAACTTAAAACGGTAAAGTTAATGAACAATGGATGGATCAGAGTCCGGGACAGAAAATGGGTTCTTATTATCGGTGTCGAGTGACAACAGACAGCGTTACATGGCCGGCCGGAGCAGTTCAGTCTGGGGAAAGCAGGATATAGAAGATATAGAAAGATACCGAAGATTGTCCAAGGAAAGCCAAGAACATGAATTATCATGATGTGTGATGAACTATAGATGAGCGCACACGCAGCGACCGCACATCCACCATATGAGGAAAGGCTATAATAGACTGCAGGCCAGGTGATCTTCGAGGCAGAAATAGGCGCTGTGAGAAGTCAGGATAAGGGAGATAGCCGTATAGCGTGGGGGAGGCTATAATGGTATTGGTGTTTCAAGGCTGGCATTAAGGGCTCATCGATGGGAATCTAAACATACAGAAGTTCCTGGGCTTGTCAATGAACCAGAAAGCATGCGATGAGGAAAGGTAATCATCCACGTTGTGCGGCGATCGACGAGGTGCGCGTTCCGCAATCTTGCCTGCTGTCCGATGGGCCGAATCGAAACGAAGCGTACATGATCGCGGATACGGAGGCTATGATGATGTATAACGTGAGGTGCAATAAGTCGTCAGCAGACGCATCCCGGGGCGCAGTCGGCAGGTCACGGGAGTACAAAACCGAGGAATGCGATGTCAAATGCGATGTCGATAAGTTGCAATCCGATGAGTGTACTTTTTGGACCTGCCAAAGACGAGATTAGTGAAAGCAAGATGCAGGAGATAAGATAACCCCGTTACAAGTCATAACGCCCGTTCACCCGACTGGAGCTGGGAGGTCGTGTCATCAAACAACATATGTCCTCACGATGCGTCGGGCAAATTTCGATAGATAGATTCGGCCCGAACACAACCACTGTCTTCCACCAAATTGTGAACATGTGGGTGAACTCATATCGATAACAAGCCTACGATCGTCTGCAAGCGCATATTTGGAATTAGAAACCACTCGCAAACTCGCATGATGCTGTGTTGTGGAGGCCTGGCCTTAAGAATCTCCACATAATGAGAAGACCAAGACACGCCCATAACCTTACCAGAAAGCTAGTTCAGAACATGAGGCTCCATCTGACCACCTTTCATGAAAGACGCTCGGCGTAGTATCCGCATCGATGGTTTCAATGGCGGCGCACACATGGCAGCATCGCATTGGCGTCGGAATGAATATTTCATCGAATGGGCGGGAGTGTACACAGTTCTAAAGGAGATGACTTCAGAGACAGGTTGATAATCACCGCTGGACATTGACCGCGTGAATGGAACCAGACATTCAAATCGCCTTTGGAATCTACACAATGACTCGGAAGCAAAACTTTTGTCCACTGAGTGACGCATACTCGAAAAAGAATAAGAAAAAATGCTTACAACTCAAGCCTCGGCTCCTGATCCAGACATCTTTTCAGACGACAAAGCTGATCATATGCCTAGCGTTCCGAGTGTCTGCTAGTGGTACTCGTATCCCGAGCCTTGAAGCTTGAGGATTGACAGACTCAATCTGGAGAAACCTATGACCTTATGTCAATAGACGACAATCAATTTCGTGAGCAGAATTTTAAAACTCCGTGCTCCTATTATCTATACCATGACAACCATGGTCAACTTCAGCCCGGAACGTCAACCCAAAAACAGCGACTGAGTACTGATGGACGAGAACTTATTCTGGATACTTCACTGAAACGGATAAAGAATGGCCATGACTCGTTCGGTTACCTCAGCCCACTTACAAGCACCACCTCTTATTGTGAGTTTTTGCGGAATTAACTTGAAAAGCTGATCGTGACCTACCTTGATGACAGCTCATCTCTATCATCTTTGTTCTTTGGAGTCTTCCGGAGCGTATAAGGGTACCTCCATACTGTAAATCATGCTTCAAGACTGCCGTTCATCACACCCTTCACCAGGGTTCAGACCCTTTCAAGCAACCCTTCTCTAGGATCCAATATATACTCGCCCCACATGACAACCAAAGCACGTCTCATCATTACAGTATAGCAAGCGCCATAAGGTTACTAAACCATCATTAAGCCGCAGGGCGAACCTGAGTCTCGCAGAGTCTCAAGTCTGTAAGATAAATCGCCATCCTCTTTCGGTGAGGTGCGTCCTAAAGGTGGTCCAGCAGGAACCTCTCTAACTTATGCCATCATGCTAGGAGGATCACCCTTGGTATCCAAATCCCTCTTTCGGTTCCGACATAATTTCGGCGCGTCTGTCAGCCGTGCCACCATCGCTGTACCTCGCCGGGGACTCCTGTAAATGTCACTCCAATCAAGAAGTTCACACGCGCCTGATCTTACGACCATGTCAATTGACGCACGACACTCAACGGCCTTATATTCCTGTCTTCGCTTCCCAACCCCGCCGAATACCAAGTCAGCGTAAGCCTGATTGTCCAGCTCGCATCGGGATTGACCATCCACGATTGTGTCGAGTAAGAGCTCGGTACGATTATTCACGTTTTCTAAAAAGTTCAGCGATCGATGTTCAATCACCCGATGTCCCAGGTTCTCAGTGCATCTTGCGCCATCTCGCTGGACGCAGTGGGCTGTATACGTCAATCGTCGGCTGCAGGCTGATGATCAGTTCCCTTGCCATGTATCGAATTTCGGAGGCGCTACTACTCTTTTAGTCCTAGTCAAGCTAGGTCAAGCCTCGGGCCGATACAGTGGTAGACCGATGCCGGTACAAGCTCTATAATCAAGTAGGTAAGATTGGCTGAGAACATCGGGCGACCATACCCAGGCCCTTGCCACCATTCTCACAGGCGTACGGCCCAGACTTACTGAGGCCATTACCCCACTTTTAACAGTCAATAGCGCATAGCCTTCAACGAATCTATAATCCCTATCAATCCCTCCCCGTTGACTTGTGGACATATCGTGTCCCCATATCCTGACCGTGTCATACTTATGCCGTAGGTATCATTTCGACTGCTGCAAAAGTAATTCACGTTTGGTAATGACGTATTTATGGCTGATGCACATCTATTCCTCTTTTTCGACAGATAATCTCATGCTCTATACCATTTCCGCGCGTTCCATGGCTCCGTCGATGTTATCCGAGCACTGGCCATCAGTCATGGCACAGGACCTGATTTTGATCAGGACATCACCATGAAAGGAAGACCCCGATCATTCCTGACAGTCCCGAGCGTTACGTTGCCATTTATTCTCGCATTTGTGCTTCGACGTTCACAGAGTAAGCGCTAGCTAGAGACGTCCTTGGAGAATTTGGAGCTGGTGACCATCTTTCCAAGCCAGGTCGGAGGTCGTCACAGGCTCGAAAACACACGTAGGGCTCGCAAGACATGGAGACTTCTTGAGTCCTTGACTCTCACGTTGGGGTCGCCGCGCCCTTGCAGGACGTGCACGTAATTGAGTTGTTCTTAAATTAAAAACATGAGGTGAGCTAGGCATCCTGAGTCGTGTGTAGAGATTGGAGAACTAACGACAGAACTCTCTACTCTGACCCTTCGTTCTTGACCATTAGTATCTCACTCACGGAACCAATACGCGTTTCCTCTCGTTAAGTGGACACCTGATGCGGTGCAGAGCACCTTCTAGCTGACAACAGCTCCAATGCGTTGCCGAGCGAAGAGGCACCGAAAAACATCACATCAACGGGGAGCTTTGGCGTACCTGCAACCTCGGCAATATCCGGCCGGCGGCTGTCTCAGTCTGGGCTCAAGGCTCCAGTTCCTCCAAGTTCCACTGTGGAAAAGCTTCAACGGACTCCACTCAAGCCGTGCTGACGGGATTGGAACGTTCGTGAAGTAACTTATATCTCGACCGGGGAGCATTTTCTGTTTTACAATCCCACATCGCGTTTCGGGACGTGGCCACGTCGCATCTCACTGTTTCAAATTGACGGACATAATTCGAAGCAACGGCGATCAGTGTTGTACGCACATGCCACGAACCTTCCAACATTCCCGCTCCGATGGGCTTCTTGTTTCGGCGGCGTCTCTTTATAGAAGGCTCATTTCCACCTCACTCACTCCCTTCGTACACGCCCTCTCCCTCATCTTTCAATGGCTACTCCATCACCCTTATACGCACTCTCCTTGAACGACTGGGAGCGGATTGCGTTTCATGCTGTCGCGTCTGAAACGACATTCCTAGGGCCGCCTTCGGCATTACATGCGCTATCACTTGTCTCTCGTCATGTATATAACGCAATCTCAGTTCAAAACAACTCTCGTCTATACGCGAGGATATTCCGTTTCAAGTTCGATTATGCCGCGCCTGCGCGACGCCTTACAGCGCGCTGGTTGACAAGTCGGTGTCTCGCAAAGGAACTGATCTCCAGGTTCGCTGCTTTGAGACGAATGCGAGGAAGGCGCGAATTTCGGCCGGAAGACTTGTGGACGGCTTATTTAATGTATGTAATCTTCAAAAGACCGTATTAGACATCTAAGATTTTCCTTGAAGGATGTCTGAAAGCGACGGGAAGAACGAGAGCCAGCTTCTAGATTGGGCTGGCCTAAAGTCATATCTAGACATCCTGGTAATGGCTAGACTGCATCTCCGTGTAGCATGGGATTCCGACCTGACGAGCAACTCTCTGCTTGTTTGGCTTCTTTGGATGACGATCAGTCGGAGTGAGGAAGCTCGGAATCTGCAATGTTTGGGGCTCACAAGAAACATTCGTTTAGGCACCATACCGCAGGAGCGGGCAGAAATCAAACAAATGATGCTGGGATTTCTTCGCCCGTTTGTGACGGCTGGGTATCGGGTGAGATGGAGATCATTTTGGATGTGGTTCCTAGATTGACGGTAGACCAAGGTTCCTACAGTTTACGGACCCGATTCGTTTTTCAATATACCACTTTGCGAAGAGGTGACGAGCACCCCTTCTCATTCTTCTGGGCCGTCACCTCCCTGCGCTGAGATCATTCATTTCTCGCATAAACTCATCCTTGGGGTACCTATCATAACTTCCGCTGCTGCACTCCTGACCGCGCTGCGAACGGAAGAACTACAGACTTCCCAGACGTTTCCACTTAGTGCGCATGCCCTACCCGCGGATAGAGCTATGGCGAATGCCATGAATGTGGCCGGCCCGACCTTGGAGGATGTTTCCCAGTTCCATTTCGAAGAACGTATCCACTCCCCCTCCAGATGTAATCCGGTCATCGACGGTATATTTGACGAAGAATATCAGAAAGATGAAGTTGAAGAATTGCTATCTCCCGCAGATGGCAGCTGGCGATACGAAGAAGACTGGAGTCGTCTTGTGAATTGCTACGATCCCTGGGCAGCACCCTCACCATTAAGAGGGAAAGTATACACTATCGGATCTCTCGTCGGCTCTTGGGAGGGTCGTTTAATGGTGCGTGTCAAATTATAATAACTACCGCACGTTTAGAGCTTCATGAACGGAAATTCCTAGTTACCGGACTTTGATGCCCATATCAGCGCTCTCTTGGATCCCCGTCGCTCCTCCTCAGTTCCCGTCCAACACAAACCATTATATTGGACCCTGAGAGAGCACCACTGCCTTCAGCCAGATATACCTTTAGCTACTGCTATGGGAGATCTAGGTGATGAGGATTTTCTCAACGCCTGGCTGCCGCCAAGGATCTCTATCAGAGCCCTAGAGGTATGCAAATGATATGGACTACTCGATAGCCTCCGATACACATTATCTATCCCGCCAGGATGCAATTGAAGTATTCGACCCTGATACTGGACTAAATACACGTTATGAAACATTCACTCCCAAGAGGGAAGCGCCATACTCGAATTCAGCATGTGCAAGATTGCACAGACCTTGGGTTTCAGACCACATGGACGTTGCGGATGAGGCTGCCCCTCAAGAGGGGCACCCAGCATTCATTTCTGGAGCCTCAAGCACATCCTATATCGACAACGAGGATGAATATGAGGACATTCTCTCGTAAGCTTGCCTGCCACGTACCGATGCCTCTAACCTCATTCGCTCGCAGCCAGAAGTCTAGTGGGGTTTGCGACATTCTGTTCACCGGCGAAGTACGCTGTGTTTTATTGTTCATATATTGTCTGCGCTGATATTATCGAAGACCGACCTCCGGCACGGAGACGCATGGGGACATTTCAAGCTCATCGGTAGGGCTCGGCCCTGGGATGGGTTAATTGTCTTGTTACGGTCTCCGGTATGTTATACGGATGTTAGCACCGTGCATCTCTGACCCCCTTCTGGTTCAGCGCGATCCAGAGCAAACTAATCTCGGAGAATGGGTCTTCAAGGGTTACCTACACGACCAGAATCTCGTGGGTCGTTGGCGAGAAAGGTTCACTCCAGTAGACATGATAGGTTTTGAGGGGGCCTTTGTTCTGTGTAAGACGGAATCGGATTCTGTATGACCACGATATGGCTCGTCACGGTCTTGTATTTCAACAGCTGCCGAATGCCATCAACTTTAGATACTGCGTCAAACTTGTAGAGATTCTAAGTCCACGGAATTTTGAAGAAGTTGACGCTTGCAGTCTTACGGTATGTAATTCTCCCAATTACCCAAGCGAATCCGAGATACCTTCCCTCGTATTAACTGCTCTTTGATCACATTCTAGGCCATCCTTAAGGTCTAACTAAAGAAGTAGGAGATGGAAAGCTTCTGAAGACCACGCTCAGTTGATTCTGGATAACGATTATCGATGAGAACATTGCATGCACATATTCGCCATTCAATTAAGTTCACAAAGTAGTTGCGTGCCCTTGAGCACATTGCAAGCGGCAGATGTTAAGACGTAATTTGTTACTCCGGTTTTCTCCACTCAGCCGCTAACATCACTTTTGGTTTTTGTTCCTCCTTGCTGCTCTGCTTCGATTAGCGATACGGTACAATCCTAGCCTACTCCACGGAAACTATCTCCCACACCAAATCTTTGTCCTCGAGGTGCGCACGTCGATTCCCAGGAATGTGGTCCCCTAATCGAAGCTCTCTATAGGATCTTTGATCATCCTGATAAGGTGATGGCCATACTATTCAAATTGGGATATTCTTCCCAGGAACATGGCGTCTATGTTTGAAACGTGCCCACTGCCCAATTACATACCGATAGCCCTGCGCCGTCGATCCTGTAATTCAACCAACAGAGTGGTACAGTTAGCCCGTCCACCTAGAAACCCCCTCACCTCTTTAGCGTAATGAAACCGACGCTGAAGCCAATCATAAGTCGGGGACCGGATTGCTCAAGCTGTTGACGCGCCTGAATCCACTTTCGAGACCCCTAAAAATTCTGGGACGTACCAGCTACTTGAGGTTTCAACTATTTCCCCCTTCATGTTCGCTGAAGAACCGCTGAGTTTAAAATTTACTTGTCTCGCGGTAAAACAACACTAGTGGTTGTCACAGAATATACCTCTCAGAAACGTCCAGGCAGGGAACTAGCTGCTCAGAAAACCAAGTGCGGGCCGTCCGAATTTGATCACAACCACCACCCTGATGCCGAAAGGCACCTCACCCCGCCGCTACATGCCGTCTTCCAGAAGAATACTAAACGGCCCGACGCTGCGCCCAGGGAGCAGATCGTACTCATTGGGAGCTGCATTCATGATTGTAGGGCGATGGATGCGGGAAGCTAAGGGCTTCAATCGTAGAGATTCGTGGCTGGCTGTTCCCAGGAGCATGTAAGTCCTTACTAGAAGGCCTTTGACATGGAATGATAGTCATTTCTGACCCAAGAAGCTAGAATCTGCAAAGTAAGAGATTTCGGTGAATTTGTGAGTGTTTAACGAATTGACGTTGTGGATTCCCTATGTAACCAAAGGGGATGTGTTCAGGCCCGGATCTTCGAGGTACCTAGAGTTCCTAAACAGTCGATGAGGTATGTAGAAACAAAAATACAAGACACAACTGAAATAAACAATCTGATATCCCAGAAGGAGCATTCGCACCGGAGGTCAGGGGAGAAGGCAGCTGACAAGTGGCGTAAGGACCATGTCAACAAACGGACTTCGGGTGACGTTACCCCACTGAAAAAACGTGCATCCTCGTAAAGGAGACGTGAACGCCGGCAGACGCTAAACGGGATGCCTGGTTCCAGTCGCGTGCAATCGATTCGGAGCCAGATGAATCTGATTATGCAAGGTGAGCATGGTGGCCAATCATAAAGGAAGATTGTTCTTAGACTCACCCATAACCTCCCGGCTCCTGCCCAACAGCCTCAAAGTTAGCCACAGCATAATGTCGAGCAACCCGGACGTACCTCCATTCACTGGCTATGTGGAGACAACTCTCCATGCACTCCGTCTCATACATGCCGCTCGCCAAGGTGTCATTCCACGCATCACCCGTCGCTTGAACGACTCGGAGCGCAGGTCGATGATTAAAACGGGAGCCGTGTTCGTCTTCAGCGTCGAGGAGAGCGGGATTAAACGTTGGACAGGTGAGTTTATTTTGCATGATTTGCAACGGCCGACTTACGCGGGGCAATCAGATGGGCTGCTATGGTCGCCATCTCGCATTGTAGGAAACTTTCTCGTGAGTAAAGTTGTTTTGTCATTAGTCCAAGAACTGAACAACTTTACTGCAGGTATACCGCGAGATCAACGAGCGGACGAGCAGTCGTGGAGCTCATAGGAAACCCTACCCCATGGACTCGCCATCCCGCGGAATTCCCGGACGTAGAAACTCGCCAGACCATAGCCTCGTAGCATTCAGAGGTCCAGGTCATCTTTCGCAAAGCCATAGTGCGTCCAGCGATCCCGGAGCCTTCAAGACGAACGGGCTAATAAAGAAGGTAATATCCCCTGCCTTTATACCAATCATGCTCCTGCTCATCATGCATGTTTAGACTATAACCGTCACGATAGAGGGCTCTGACCTTCATTTGATTTCATACTACACGTCGGACGACATTCGCTCTGGGAGGCTAAAGGTAAGATGCGGTCCGATAGCAGTACTTATTATCAGTGTTGATGGCCTTTCGTCACAGCGGCCAACAAGTCGTCCCGACATCATGGCGCTGACGATGCCACCGCATATATTCCGCCTCACAAATTTTCGTGTTCCACCCAAGGTTGAGATCGGGCCAGACGGGAAACCAAGACTCGTGTACGTTCCCTGTAGCCCTCGCGCAGGATAGTATGCTGATAACAGACCATGTGCGGTACTATAGATGTGAAGGCGAAGACCTCGAGTCAACAACTTTGGAATGTAAGGTCGAAGAGCCGGCGTACCGAGTCTCGGAGTCCTCTCATTGGACTTCCGATTCAGAGGACGCACCGCATTCTCCACGTAGTATTGACGGCTCTTTTGGAGCAGGAGGTCCTTTATATCCCCACCACAGCACCCCATCCCCTACGATCTATTCTCGCGAAGGCACTGTCGATAGGTGGCCCTCAGCACTCGAGAATCTCCGGATCATACCAGTCGATCGGCAGGACTTCGCGGACTCGTGGTCTTCCTCTCCTTCACCAACACATTCGCACAACGCCATCTCGCGCCGTAAAGATATCGCCCAGGTCCCACAGAATAATTCTAGTTCTTGGTCTGCAGGGCACTCACAGCCTACACGTTGGCGATCGGATAGCTACAACTCTGCCAGCGGAAACGGTATGCAGCAGCTGGACCGTACGCGTGTTCGATCGAACACCGTCTTCGAAAATCCGACCACTGCGCCTCATCGTCGGGATAGCGAGCCAGGTGTAAATTTCTCTAGGGACAGCGTACCCCAGCGGACGTCGTGGACTGCACGAGAAGCTACTTACGGCGACAAGTATCCACGCCCCCAGACCTCGTTCACAAACGCAGTCTCCTCTCCACCGTTTTCGCAGCACCACGGATACCATCGGATGGCGCATTCATTCGGAACCAGCTGGCCTCCAAGTGGTCACGATAGTCCAGTCCAGAACACACTTCACGCAATCCAGTCGCTCCCAACGTACGAGGCCCCGTACTTGGCTTCCAGCCCAGAAGGATTTTCGGTCATTGACGAATACCGTGACGGAGATCCTTGATTTTTCGGTGGTGGATGTTCCCATTATGACACGACCGAGCTTGAGTAACGATTTCGAATCTTCATATGTCTGTACGATCATTAATCTTGGTATCACTGCCTACAGAGGCAGCGTAGGACTTGAGCGACATGTGAACGACTATGTATTAGCACAACATATACCCGTCTGCTGAGCGAGCGGAAATCTGGAAACACGCCCGACCATCGAAGACAACAGTAAGTTCCTTGTTACGTAGTAAGCGATGAAGAGAGCGCACATTCCGTCCGCCCATCGCGGAATTGAATGGTGAGCACTTCCACCGGTTGGTAGGCTCGTGTTGCGGCATCTATGATTTCGGTCACCGAGGATAACCCTAGACATGCTGATGATCCTACTGGATCGCACTTGGCTTCCGTAGAGCTTCCCGGTGAGAATGGAAGCCTTTATATTCAATTTCCGAGAGAAGACAGACGGCCAAGCCAAGGTTTTGCAAATTCACTCTTATTAGATGATGTCGTTGCTGAGGGCCACATTGTGGCAGGGAGGCCTGATGTTTAGCATGCACGGCCACAGGATAACATAGAGCAAAAGCAGAACTCAAGATCGCAAGCTGCACGAATGGCTTCAACAGCCATGCATAGATAGTGGATGTCCTTGTCTCGATATATCCCAACTTCGCGTGACCGGCCTGGCTGCAAAAGAGACTTCATTTACTATAGTTCTCGAAGACTAAATGTTCTTCAGTAAATTAATGAGAACCCGTAGCCCGTTCAAGGCGCGAACGAGGCGAAGGGATGCCCTATCAAGTGTGTCATCGACAGTCGTTGCCGCAAAAATTACAAAGCTGCAGACCTTCTAGACATCCAGGTGGGTTACTTGCGAGTTCCCAAATTGATCCCGGACTGTGACGTAGAAGTGGTGGTTCTATTCAGCTTCAAGCAACGTTCAAGGTATTGATTGAAGGCCATGCTTCAAGTGTTCGCCTGCTTGATGTATCGATACTTACGGGTGGATCCATAGCGGTTCCATTACCTGTCGAAGAGGATATTTGGACATCAGCAGGGCTTGTCCGCTGCAAGCTCGATATTGAGCGACGATTCTTGCAGATGGTCAGTTACATAAATGATCAACCTCACGCTGAGTTGTAGACTGAGACCTGTTGTGATGCGGGACTTCAGTGGGTGTGAGAAGAGGGTGGCAGAATTGGTCAACATAAAGGGACACTGAATGGGAAGGCGGGTTTAGAGGACTGCATCATATCATTCCACAACTTACATTGGGGTACCTCATTTGCGGGAAACCACGTCTATGTCACACCTTCGATATTGTCCATGCATTTTAAAGACTGCAAGGCCTATCGCGAGCACGGCGCGAGCGGGGATGGTTCGTTACATTCGAGCGTGGTCACGGGTGTAAAAGGATTGGAACTCCAAGCTATCTATCTCTCATGAAGCTAAGTCGTAAGCGTATATCATGGCTTCAAAATATAAGAAAGGTCCTACCTCGATGGAGACTCTGGTTAAGAGATCCCAGAGCTGCGAAAAAAAGCAGCGGAACAGAGCCAGAGCTTGTACATGTTGTTGAATGTGAGCAGTCGCTGTGAAGGTACTGTATCAGACGCTACTATGGGTGTTAGACATTGTACATACAGTAATGCTCACCACAAACTGACCGCCGTTCCCAAATAAGTCACAGGAATAAGTGAGACAACCGGCTGAGCGGATTCAGGCCTCCTTTTTTCGCAGATACCCACCTCCAGATCAGTGGGCCACAGCCAGGACCGCAGAGCATGTATCGCTTTCGGCTCGCAAACGTTATTTCATCCCTTTGCACATCGTTGCGAGCAAAAGGTATATGACGATAAAAATGGATTGGAGGTGTAAGTATGTCAATGAGTCCGTGATGCTAGTTTGGGCCCTAGACAAGCCTCGGAAGTCGAGCGCTCGAGTATTAGACCCAGCATATCCAGAAAGGTCGAACGATCAGAAAGTTTCATAGCCTTGGTTGATTTATGCTGAACGAAATCTTCGGGATAGCGCCTACTGTTCTTCCTGCCCGATAAGACCAGCTTGCAAAGCAGAACTAGAGCGCAGCTGGATGGACTCGGCAAAAGCGGAGGTCGCGAGGCACTAGAGACATCTGTCTTGGAACGTTGAAAGTCTCGAGGAAAATGGATGAGGACGCAGTTGTTAAACGATTGTCTTTCAGAATCACCGCAGGGCAAGGTTGGGGCATTGTTGGGGCAAGAGGTGAGAAACAAAAAATCGCGTCAAGGTCAGGTGACTCATCACGCGACGAAGGACGCGCGTTTGAGGCGTCTCAAACTTGAAGGTGAACATTGAACAGAACATCCAACTGCATTCCAGATGTCGAACTTATCAGCACATGCGGCCGCTCAGAATAGTTTGTATACATAAAGCTCTTCGTCGACTACACTGATTTTCATTCTGATAGGACAATTCTCGTTGCTCCGGGCTCTCTTGGCGGAAGACCCAAAGGTGGTGAACTCTCTTGACGTGGTATTTCCCGCTGTTCTTCAAGGAGAAACAGAATCTTCCTTACCTGTACGAGTAGGATGAAAGGACACCCTTGCACTGGGCCGCGTCTTCCGGGGCTATCGACATTGTCAGGTTGCTCATCGATCAGAAAGCTGAAGTAGACAAGCCCGATAATAGCGGTTGGACTCCCCTCCATATTGCTGGTATTTTACATCCCCTATTCCTGGGGTGTGAAGACTGAAATCCTGTATGAATTAGTAAGTGCAGGCCACGACCAAGTCGTACAAGAACTCGTAGGTGCTGGTGCCGACGTAAATAGGTGTGTCACATCACCCCCAAAGGCAATTATACTCTGACCGTAAGACAACAGGAAGAATGACAAGGGCATCACTCCACTGTAAGCTTAGATATCTCCTTCCACCGACGGCCCATCTCGAACACCAGGCTTCTCTGGGCCTTAAGGCATTATGCTGCGTCCAAATCTCGTATAGATGTATGCCATCAGACTCCAGGACCGCAACTCATGCTGACTGTTATACTTCAGATTGGCAGGCTCCTAATTTCGAGGGGCGCAGACGTACGTCTCGTAGACGCGAGCTTACGACCGAGGAGTTCTTATTCTTTCTCATAGATCAATGCGAAAGACAAGGCCAGCCAAGTGCCTCTGTACGCGCGCAACTTCTCTTTGCTTCTACCTACTCCTGACACCTAGGAATTTAAGCCATCGAGCGGCGACCACCGGTTCAGTTGGCTTCATTCGGCTTTTGCTAGAATCTGCAGCCCCTGGAGCGCCCAAAACTCGCCTAAACACGGCAGATCGTATCGGTGAATGCCTCTCCTATCTCTGCTCCTCATACACCTTACCATCTCATCAGGAAATACTCCCCTGCATCTCGCGATGGACTCGGCGCACGCCGAAGCAGCCGTACTTCTCATCAATGCAGGCGCTGACCGTGGCCGGGTGGGTTTCTTCAACCGAGTCTACACTGCTGTGCCATTGACACCCTTCACTTAAGCTTAACCAGGAAGGGGAAGCGCCGGAGGATGTCCCAGGCGTCGGTGGCTCAGAACAGAAGCAAGCAAAGCAGCATGTGATCGATTCATGCGGTAAACCATAACGAGCTGCCCCTCGCTGTCACCGTAGTGCGATCAGCCTTTATGTATATTATATCCCAGAGGGCTTCAAAGTTCAAGTCGGATTCCTTTGGATTCGATGCTTCCCACAAACGGTGACAATCCCAAGCTTCATGAACATTTCCTATTCATTTAGCGTGTCTCACCCCACCAAGGGTCAGTCAGAATTTTAGCCCCTTCCACCTGCTATAGGATATGCATTCTATTCTACGTCCACGAAAGGGCTCTCCTCGTGCTGAAGTTCGCCAGCCCAACGAAGAGGCAAAAATGTTACTTTTCCAAGCTATTGCCAAATAGTGACCCCTTAAGGTCATCGCCGTCTGGACCGGTCTTGACCATCATCGGTGGCAGAGCAACTTTTCTCCACTTCTTTCTTCGATATCTTGGGATTCAAGTAGTCTTTACGGCTTTGCGCTCTCTGCCCGTTTTACCCGTTGACCGCACAACCAGACTCGTCGCCATCAAGGGTAGGCTGGTGGAGGATTCGGTGATCATCCCTGATTTTATATCTAAAACTCGTTTGGAGACCATCACATCACCATCAACTCGGCAAAAAGAAAAATATGATAAAAAGGACTCCCTCGCGTTTTTGCCCGCTAAGCTAGCCTTCACCCCCTCACTCACCTCACAAGCTCGGTCTTGTGTGTCTCCCGCCCTCCCTACAATCTCCACATTCTATCTTCCAGGTGAAGATTTGATATTCGTCTAAACCTCAACCCACTACATCGTCAATATGCGTTTCACATTCACCGCTACCACCGTCGTCGTTCTCGTTGCCGCCGCGTTTTCCGGTGCTGCAGTCGTTCCCCGCGCGAACGTCGACCTAGGATTGGAGACCCGCTACTATGGAGGTGGGAAATACGTCCGTGACATCCCTGCGGCAGCCGCACCCAAAGTCGTCAACCGGCGGGCTCACCCGAGGGATTTCCGTATGGCGAGATCAGTTGTTTAGGGTACAAGTGAGTATTTCTTTCATTAGATTGTATCATGTCTAATCTACCGAAAGGATTTTGATGATGAGGATTCATCGTGGAGAAGGACACCATGCGGAGGGATGTTTGTCAATCAGGAGTGTAGCTGAGGACTTATACTTTCATTTGTACTGCCATTAGTGCTGTCATTTGTCAATGTCGAAGCACTTTTCGTTCGTCCACGTCTATGTTCAAGGCATACCAAAGTGTGAGTATACACGCGTGGCCGGGCCGAGGACCATAGCGGCAGAGGCATTCGCAATTTCTTCTTGGCGTCCATGCAATCATCATCAACTTGGGCTGGAGACATAGATCTCCGTTTACCTGCTCCAGCATTCGATGTTGGGCTGCTTTCCTAATTTTGCCCTCTGTATATCCATTCGCTCCGTAAACATTTAGCCTTGACCCAGCTTTACCCGGACCGTAAATTTCAAAAAAGAAGTCCATCATGCTCTCGTGACAACCCTCAAGCGTTGAATCACTCTCACCAGACATTTCTCCGGAGTTTTTCCTTCTGTTTCTTATGCCATCTGCGTCCAGCTGCGTCCTCAGTGCTGCACGCTGCCTGTGACCCCTGTCCCACCGTTCCGTTCGCTGCACGAACGCCTCTCACGTGTATCCTTAATTTCGATATATAAAGTCGTCATGTTCTGGCAGTTAAACGAGCTTTTGTCGCCCGCTATGAGGCTCTCCGTGCTTTTCGTCGCCATCGCCAGTTTATTCCTAAGGACTTACACTCAAAAGCTGAGCGATCCAATTATTGATGCTGGCTATGCAAAGTACCTTGGGAATCGAACCTTTGCCAACACCGTCGCCTATCTCGGGATACCATATGCCGAGCCACCCGTAGGCGAACGAAGGTTCCGCGCTCCGCTACCACTTGATACGGCACGGGTAGGGAGAGATGCAAAAGGAGCGGTGGTCGACGCGACGAAATATCCAGACTTTTGTGTTCAAGGCACTACTGGTGGTAGGCAACATGTTAGGAATAGACTCCTCGTCCGCTCATGATAACGGTAATAACGTAGGTGGGGACGCCGGCGGTGCTGGTAGTGAAGACTGTCTCAAGGTGAACATATATGCCCCTTCAGGTGCCAAAAAGGGAAGCAACCGTAAGTGTCCATCCTTAGCGGATATGTCCGTCCTCACGTCATTTTTACAGTTCCTGTTCTGGTATATATACATGGTGGAGGTGAGTGAATTGGTCTGATTTCTATACCCCAAATGCTAATAGTCCTACAGGCTACATCTTTGGAAACCCCGCCAACTGGCCCTTCGACCATTGGATCCATCAAAGCCCAAATGTCGTGATCGTATCTGTCTATTACCGGCTCTCCTCCTTTGGGTTCCTAGCGACGCCGGAATTCAGTGATTCAAGCATAGGTGATTTCAACGCTGGTTTCCAGGACCAAACCGAGGCCTTGCGATGGGTCAAGCGACACATAGCGAGCTTCGGTGGGAACCCCGGGAAAGTCACCATCAACGGCGAGAGTGCTGGAGGGGCCTCAGTTGAACTTCACCTTGTCGCCAAAGTGAACGAAAACCTTTTCTCTGGGGCCATCGCGCAAAGTATATACAGGACTCCCTTACCGAGGCCCGAAGAAATGAAAGTAGGCATTTTATAGGTCTCTTACGACGTCTATTAACTCCTTGCCAGCCCTTGTTCCAGTTTTATGCGACGCAAGCTGGTTGTGGCTCTGGGTCGGCTTCAGCACAGCTGGCCTGCCTACGATCTGCGAGTGTCAGCGCTCTAGCTCGCGCGCAAGATGCTGGCAGTTCACCTGCATTGTACGAACAGAAACATAGGCTTGAATGGTTATTGAAGCACTGACATCGTTCCATTAGCAACGGTTCTTTATTCAAGAGTTTCCATCCCGTCCTCGATGGCAAAATCCTAACGGACTTCCCAACTCGATCGATAAACTCTGGCGACTTCGCTTCTGTCCCTCTCATCGTCGGGTAAGTCTTCAAACCCCATTTTATTTTTGGATGAATGTGAACTTGAGATGCGAAGTGCGACAACCAACGAGACTCTCGCTGGTGGAAGCACTATAGCCGCAGCGTTGGGACACTATTGTCCCGGGATCACTACCGCCGAAGTCGATGAGATCCAAGCGGTAATTAGACTCTCTTTAATTCATGCGAATGCCTAAAATGACGGCGAAAAGGCCTACCCCGCGACAGATTTCGTTAACGACGCATTGCGTACCCAAACACTTACTGGGGATTTCTCTGTGAGATGCGGCGTGAGTGGTGTGCCCTATCCGATTGAACCACTCCTCAGTCATCACGTTGGTACAGCGCACGATCCTTGGAACTGCGTTCTCGAAGAAAGTCCCGACTTGGACATACCGCTACAATCAGAGAAATCCAACTTCGTCAGGCACCGCTGTAAATCACGCTGCAGAGAACTGGATGATGTTCCTAGGTACGAATACAGGGTAAACGTCTCATTTACTGATCTTTCAAATGATTATACACTGACACGGAGGCACTCAAACAGAACAAATGGATCGACGACGTTCACACCAATGACTCCAGTTGAAACGTCTTTCGTCCAGGAGCTGATTGCCTACTGGCTTTCATTCGTGCGGTCAGGAAACCCAAACACACACAAGCTCGCTCGATCACCTGTCTGGACTTCCTACAACGACAATCACAGGTCCCGGATCGTTCTGCAACAATCTACGTCAAACTCGACCACCACCAGCAGTAGTTTCGTCGAGCAAGAGGTGGATGCTGAGACGCATCGATGCAGTTTGATAGGAAGTCAAGCCGCGGACACGGAAAATTAAACTGGTTGAGTATATGTTAAAAGGCAATATGTAGGATATCTGGCCTTTCTGGTCGGGAGTTCAGCATGTCATTGAAATATAGGGAATTTCAAAGAAAAACCAGGACCCCGATTTCATTGTCAGAACGCAAGCTAGGACCAGATAGATCCTCCTCCAGTTGGAACATAGTCAACCAAATCAACCATGTTCAACGGCAACTTTATCGTCCTTTGATTCATGGGGAAAAGCCGCATATAGTTCAACCAACTGTCGAGCCCGAGGTATGTATTTCGCGTTGTGAGGAATGTGGCAGCATGTAAGGTATCGCTTTGAGGTCCGCCGGGGTGCAAGAAGACTGTTGGGCTGCGGGTGGAGGTGGGGGCAATGAGGCGGAGGTTGGAAGAGTTAACGGGAAGCACCACAGCAATGGGTGATGGTACAAACAAATTTCTTCCAGGTTTACACACTCGATCTACATCTTCGATCTAAACATCCCCAACCTTCTTCACACCCACCACCACCCTCTCATTCCTTCTCCAAAACTCCACCATAATTTCCGCCAGCTTCGTCGGATCGTCCTTTGGCAAGCTTCTTTAACGGAAGAGCATCGAACAATCGCAGGGAGCGCGAGACTTACCTCTTGCAACATATGCCCTACACCCGGTACAACCGCCATCTGAAACTTCCCCTGCATCTGCCCAATCATCAGCTCATTATCCAACCGGTCCGCGCCTGCCAAAACAAGTATACGCGCTGCACGCGTTTGTAGGAATGTGCTTGAGAGTCCTTTGAACCAACCTATAGTCCACGAATCACGATAAGCAGGTGATGTGAAAGAAAGTACGGGGATAAGGCTTAGTACTTACTTAGCCAATATGGAGCGGTGGATCGGAGGGGGGTGCGCCATTTGTAGGGCTGTGGTGCGGTGGGATCCACGAGGAGGATGGAAGGGACGGAGACACGGGCGGAGTGGGGGTTCCGGATTGTTTTGGTCGAGACGCTGGAGGACAGGGGTCATACGAGTGAAAGCTACCGGGGATAAGCTGGCTTACTGCCATTCGACTGCATCTTCTATGCTGTTGAACCCGTCCGGCCGTGCGTTGAGTAGACTGTGCATGTGTGGTAGAGCTTCGATCGCGGAGCCTGGTAGGGGGGGGGTTTCTTGGGGTTGAAAGGATGAAGGGCGGGTGGAGGAGGAGAACTGACCTTCTACGACGTCTAGGACGGCTACGCCGGTGATTCTATATTTATGCTGGAGTAATGTTGGGCAGGTCCGCACGACCACTGAACCGCCCATACTATGGCCAATAAGCTAAGGCAGTAAGAATCAGCATGTGAATTCCAGAGCCTTCGGTAGCTCGGTACCAAGAGTGTGGGGGCGGCTGTGGGGTCCGGGAAGATCGTCTGTATGACTGCTCCAAAATCAGCCACCAGAACCTCAATTGACAGGTCTTCGTCCTCTTTCTCAGCCGTCGACGTTGTTTTGCCTAATTCACACTATGGTGATGTGAGATACTAACGAGCGGGCACCGTCCAACTCACCATGCCGACGCGCGTCCAACGCAAGCACACCACACTCCCCTTTCGTCATCCCCACAACCTCCTTCGCGAAACACGCAAACGTGAGCCCCGAGTACCCCGCGCCGTGGTGGCACACCATCACCGTGCCATCCGAGAACTTCGGTGGGGTGTAGTACACCCTGAAGTCCAGGTGACGTGAGGGAACGACGACCTGCAGGGCCTCTGTGAAGAACGAAGCGGCGGAGATGGGCGCGAAGTCGGGGTTGGGGGCGCGCGGGGCTTTTGGGTGTCGCGTTGGCCTTGGGATCGTGTATGCAGTTTAGTTTAGTGTAGGAGGAAGGTGAAGCAGGGGAGGGGACTTACATGGCTGGAGGGCCCATCCCACTACCTGGTAGTGCTGCAATTATGTCCGCCAATTCTTCGCTCTCGTCAACGTCGTCGTCCTCCTCGCCATCCGCGTGAGGTGGTAGTTCTGGAAGTTTGGCGATTCGGGCGCTTAGAGCTGAGCGATAGAGATCGGACATGTTGTGGTATCTTGTGTCTTATCTAGGAGCGGCGAAGGGCTGACGATGGAGTCCAGGGTGATGAATGGAGGGGGTGCGGTGTAGGTAGACCCGGACTACTGTACTTATGTAGATGCGAGATTGAGGTCAGCAGTGGGAAAGTTGATCTTATCTAAATCTAATCTCTCTTTCTCGCCTTCACTGCGTTTACATCTTGACCTGCACCGTTGCATACCAGGGGCCTTGCAGTCCGCAAACGTTCAGCTGAAGGCGTGGACGACGACGCTCGCCACTTCGCAATGCGCATTACACTGCAGATGTGCTTGTGATGCATCGGGAGCACGAAATTGCTATAGCCTATAAGTAGGCCTGTGACCATTACCCTCAGGCAAAGTTACTCCTCGGCAGGCAGCAGGCAGCGGTTAGCGTTCACGAACATCCCTGGACCTCCCTGGACGCGTACCTTCCCATCAATTGGGAGAACATGTGATCATTAGCTGTGATGTCCTCTTACGCTTAGCCGGTCGAAGCTGATCTCCAAGACGCTGGTGTTTCAGCAGAACACTCACAGGATCACTTATCCTTTTCTGCAGATACCCTTCTCCCGTACCATCATGTCGCAACAAGCTTCCAGCAGCACGTTCCGTAGCATCGGTGAAGTGGTGTACTTAAGTTCAAGTTCTCAAGGAAACACGCCGTCCATGGACGAAGGAGTCGACCCGCCAACGTAAAGTGAATTTCTATCCCGATTCATGACTTTCTCATACGAATGGCAGATGCGTTGCAGCCTTGTCTTGATATTTGGATGGAGTGAGTTTCCCAGCCATCTTGTATCTATGATTGACTGAGTCTCGACGCGTTCCGCCGTGTAGTGGGTGCAAAGCTGTCACATCTCCACAAGTACACGAAAGTTTACGAGGAGGTGTACCCCCACGCGACGAAAGTTCTGATAAGGTGCCCCCACTCGTTTTTCTGGAGCCGGGAAAGCAGTCGAGTAGGTCCAGGTCCTCGTATGCATACACTTACCCGTTAACGACTGCTAGCGCGCACGGCTGGCCCCAGTCGTAGAGACGCTGCAAGCGCTAGGATATCTGCCACCCTCGAATAGAAAGAAGATGGACACATCCCAAACGAACCTCATCCGACCGCGTCTCTTGATTCACGCGTTTTCCAACGGTATCTCCGTTCTCTTCGTCTCTTCTCTGCGGACTAAAGCTAACTCAATCGAAGGCGGATGCAGCCAGCTCCTCTGCCTAAGTCGTCTCCTCGCTTCCAAATTTCCCAACCGGAACATCATACACCCAAGCACCAGCGCCATCATCCTCGACTCATGCCCCGGCATCGGCACCCTGCAACAAGCAAAACGCGCAATGGGCACCCTCGTCCCCCATCCCCTCCTCAAGTCCCTCTTAAACCTCGTGATCACCTGGCTTTACTTCTACTCCGGGGTCATGCGCCTACTGTTCGGGACGAAGAACATGCGGGAGCTCCTCAAAATCAGGTTGAACGCCCCGCGTCTGCTGCCTTGGGTGCGGAAGAGCACACCGCGGCTGTATTTGTACTCGAGGAAGGATGAGATGGTGCCTTTTGAGGATGTGGAGGGGCATGCGGGGGACGCGGAGGCGGCGGGGTTGAATGTGAGGGCTGTGGTGTTTGAGGATACGCCTCATGTGTCTCATGCGAGGATCGAGCCGGAGAGGTATTGGGCGGCGGTGAAGGCTGTTTGGAAGGACGCTTCTGGGGTGATGCGGTGGGAGAGATTAGAGGGAGCAGTTGATTGTGAGCGATAGTTGGAGCCCTACAGGGACTTCACATCTTTTTTACTTGGATATCATAGACTTAGAGGGTTATGCAAGTGGGTGGCAGGAACACCTCGATCCGGTATCAAAAGCTTGGACATCATATTCTCATCGGTACGTACACCAAATTTTCTGTAAGTTACGGGAAGCTATACGGCCATACCCGCCGAATACACCTAGGTCGCGGAATCAACCAGTCCTCCACCATGTCAGACGTGTCATCGATAGACATTGGAAGCCCAGATGGTCCTGCAGAACTCGGTCGTCTCCGTCGTGGCGCCTTTTCAAAGAAAGGCCATGTTGGCAGATAGCACATTTCCTAAAACAAAATCCCTCCGTAAATATCGAGTGAGGCTCGTGTCACAGCATAGAACGAACCTCGAAGCTACAAGCAGGTCTACACTTGATCCAGACGCTCCAATCAAGCCAACCCATAAGCCCAGCGATATCCGCTCTCCATCCGTTCAGCAAATTCTCTAACCTCCCGGAACCGAGTGACGGCGAGCTGGTTTGCGGCAGATCGGGGTCTAGGTCCTCCACAACACCCTCAGCCCACATCTTGACGACGATGCGACAGATTTCCTTGTTCGTCTCTTGGATGGCGCCCAGGAGAAGTTGCTCAGATGGCGTTAAACGGGAGGATACGGCCGGATTCGAAGCAATGAAATCCGTGTGACTCGTCGCGCAATGTTTGAATACGGGCGAGGCCCAGGAATGGTTTGCGGCGGCTTCCCCGCGGGATTGAGGGTTTGCGGGGGGAGGAAGTGCATCGTGAAGGATGTAGGGCGTCAATGTTATGCGTAGCTGTTGCTGGGTGAGCTTCGCGCTATCTAAAGGACTGCGCGATGCTGTGGCCGCCTCTGTGGAGTTCAGCAGATGATGGATCAGCTCGAGGCGATCAGCATAGCGAAGTGCTATAACTCTGAACAGCATCTTCCAATCGAGACCACTGCCCGCCTGGACTCCAGTCAGTGCACCCGCGACAACCCGGCGTACGGTCTGTGCCTCATTAGGGCTGATCCCCTCTAGGCGGTGCTCGTGTCTAGCCTGGCCATGGCGCAAGGGTAACAAGCTAGGGACAAGGGCTGTGTCATAGAACGACACAAGTCGAGACAGATCTAGATGGAAACGAGGATCGCCGGGGTAGTGATTGTGCCATGAACCAGTTTCGAGGACTGTCGACAACACTCGAGGAATGGGTGGTATTATCGGCATCGGAGGTCTACTCATATTACGAGGTGGAAGTTTGTCTAGTTGTGATGAGGGTAGGTGAAGCTTCGAGACCGTTTGTAGACCGTTGCTGAAGTCGCAGAGCATAATTTCACTTGAGAGACTGTGTAGTGAGATGGGAGGGAGGGAGGCGAAGTTAAATGCTCACAAGTCCATTTCCATCCTGGATACATGACGTTGAAGTCAGCGGGCTTTCCAGAATAAATGGTAAATGGACGTACCTCACAAACCCATCAAGCCCAAGCCCCTTTCCCCAGTCGCACAGGTCGTTGATTCTCTTGGATTCATCGTACGTCCAGTCAGGCTTTACTTCTCCCCACGCAAGAATATCCTGACTATCCATCGGACCGCCCTCCATCTTCGCAGCACTGGTCCCATCGAAATACAAGATCGTCAATGGCCGCGTGGTTGCGAAGGTGAACTGCCAGCAGGTCTCGTCCAATAAACCTCGACAGAACATGTAGGAATGCTCTGGATCCGTGGCGAGCCATTCTGGTACGCTCGGCACATCTGGAACGCGTGTTCCGTGGTACAACAGGGTGCCGAGTGGTATTGTCCCTGGAACGATGTTATGTCCTATGCGAGGCGTTGAGGTTAGCATGAATGATACTTGGACCTGAGATTGGGGGAGCACTTGCCGTTACGATATCGCGTGTTGGGCCAATGCTGGAGAAGGGAATTTACGGTGTCGAACACCAAGTTACCTGTGCTGTTCACTCCTGGACGACGACGGAGATCCCAGGTAGTGTCTCCAGTCTCGTTCCCTGAGGCTCCCCTTGGGTCTTGCCATGTATCCTCCAGTGAGAGTTGAATTGGAACTTGACGACCGTACGCTGTACTCGCGACAAGGATACAGAGCACCTGTATGAACCGCATCATGAAGGAGCCTGCGACAACGACAAAGCTTCATCGCCGACACTCGTTTGGTGACACGACAAACACACGGTGGTGTCTAATGGGAATAACTAGATCATGATGTGGAATTGAGTCCGCAGCAGCCTGCCTCCCTGAAAAGCGTTGCTAGTTTATCCCGATGAGGAATTAGCGCTTAGCGTCAACGGATTAGGGGTTGTTGCAAGGTTGTTGGGATGGTGGGTAGAATCCACCCAGTTTCAATCGTTCGTATTCTTGAGGGATTGAAATTGAAGCCATTCTCATTCAGAAGAATGTCCGGAATGTGGTGGATCGGCGAACTGAGAACCTGTTTGAGTTTCAAGTTCGTGGCTCCGCTACAACTATCAAATGACGAGCATGACTCGTGTGTTTGCCTATATGAATTATGATTACTTTTTCCTCTACAAAATGTCAATATGGTTCTGGATGTTCCTGCAAAGCGTATGCTACATATCTGAATCTGACATAATAATTGGTGGAGAGAGCGTGGAACGAAAGCATATCACGAACAACAACTTACTAACTAGGGTACATCATGTCTACAACGCAAAAGAAAAAAATTAATCGTTTCTGGGTATACGTTTGAAGGTATGTCTGCTCAGCCCATCCTTCCCCACCTCTTCCGATCGCACAAGCTTGTAACGCCCAAATCGAGGAAGCACCTGAGCCCAAATAACCCAGTAGAGGAATCCCAGCCCAAACACAGCCCACCCGGCCACCGCATGGGTCCAGTAGGGCAACGAGACGTATGGATCCCCTCCTGGTGGCGGCTTAGTGAGGGGCACGATGAAGAGGAAGGTGTTGGCAGCGCCGAAGAACGCTGCCGCGATTTGGGCGGGGAGGGAAACCTTTGGCCAGTCAGGACGCGGTCGGAATGCGAGGTAGATGATTCCGAAGGAAATGGCAGCGTTGATGACCGAGAGTGGGTATGAGATCTGTGTGTCCAAATGTTACGATAGAATCGTGCATGATAGAGGCTTTGAAGACTTACGACGTTAATGACGAAGTTGTAAGCGTCACCAGGGGGCAGCGCAAAGATGACGATGAGGCAGATAATCCAGTCTGATTTTGGAGGTTAGAACGAAGCGGGGATGGTTTGTTCCATGGACATACGAAGAGCGAGACCCGCCAAAGGAGCGTTGAAGGGACGATTGGACCCCCAAAATTTGCTAAATGGCAGGATACCTTCTCTGCCTAACTCCTGGTTTACACGACCTTGCGAGAAAATCTGGAACATGCAAGCTTTATGTCAAGTGTGGACTATGAGTCTGACGTCAGAGAAGAAGCTTACCACAGACAGCACATTTCCGAGAGCGGACAATGCGACGAGGGCAGACAGTGGCCGCTCCGCTTTGGGTCCATAGACATTCCTAAACAGTAGCGCAGCAACTAAGCGCCCTGACCCGGTAATTTCTTCTTTCGATGCACCAGCGAAATACGCAATATTCGCGAGCATGTAAAGCACTGTCACGACACCGATTGCGAGAGGACCAGCGATCCTGACAGTGCGCTTGGGGTTCTTCACCTCGGAAAGCGCGTAGTTGACGTTGCTGAATCCGATATACGACCAAATGACCTGTCAGAAACGCCTGGATCAGCACCTCCACACATTGCAAAGGAAGGACCCGTACATTATACAGGCTCAAGCAAAACGACGAGGCGCTGGCAGTGGTGCCCTCGAACGAGTTGGTGAAATTATGCGGCTTCTCGATCTTCATGTGTCCGCCGAGTGCGACGAACCCGGTGATAACAATGAAACAGAGGACGATGAGTTTGACGACTCCGAGGAGGTTCTGCAAGCGGAGTCCCCATTTCACAGCAGTGCCGTGTATCAGCAGCGAGAACGTGATGCATGCAAAGCCGACGAGACGCAATGTCCAGCGCCCGGGTGTGACGTTAGCCGCGAGAAGGATGTATTCGCCAAAGACAAGGGAGTTTCCGGCGGCCCAGGCTGAGACATCCGACGCATGTCAGAGAGGAGAGTGTTTTGACAGGGAATGGAGGAACGCACCGAGGAGGACACCGTTGGCAGCAAACACTGATGTGATTAGGAATTTGGGCTTCCGGAAAAGATATTCAAGGTAGTTCTTCTCCCCACCGTTTTTTGGTAGGGCCTATGTCGCGCACGCGTTGTGAGTTGGGACCGCGACCAGAGGAACACAAGAGTCGCACCGTGCCCCACGTAATATACACCTGCATACCTGCCGCGGCGATGATAGCACCGATGACCCACATAAACCTATGATTTAGCCTCAATTAGCATAGGCAGCAAGTCCAATTGGCGGGCAACTCACAAGGATAACCCGACGCTCCCACTGAAACCGAGAATACTACTCGGCGTCGCGAAGACACTGAGAAACACGCCATGGATGAACAACCAATCGTAAAACCAAGCGATCCAACGTACCCAGTGCCAATGATACGATTGAAGATGATGAACACGGCTGACATCAATCCAATCTGGCGCCGCTCCGGGTTACGCTCTGAGTCGACATCGACGTCGCCTTGCACGTCCACTAAATGGTCGACGCCCTTTTTGACGTCTGCGGGATACGCATACCGTTCCTGGCTGTTCACGCTCGACATCCTGATTCCCGAACGTCCGAAAGCCTAGCCTGGGGGAAAGGGAAGTACCTGGGAAGCGATCCGCAGCGTCCGTACACTGGCAGCAGAAACGTGGAAACGCGCAAAAGAGAAACAACAGCGCTGTTGAGTCCCAAGCTGCTGTCGTAGTACCTCCGTACGTTGCTGTCCGAGTTGCACCATTTTTTTTCGCTACCGACCACGGCAGCGCGCGATGGCGCCTAAATGACGAGCTCTGGCGAAAACTCCATGTGGCGGAGGATTTATTACCAGGTAATTTTTAGGCTTGGCATCCGAATGACGAGCCCGAGCAGACTCCGATCATGAAGTGAACGTGCTGTTTGGAGAGGACTGGGCACTCGCTGGGCAGTGCCGGCCTGCGAAATCCTTGGGGACCTCATGGAACACAGCACCTAAAATCGATGTGTGCGACGTTATGCGATTGTACAGGGCTTTGGTGTAAGATTGTACGATTGCTTGATTTCCACGGAGGGCAGAAAATTGATCGACCGGTTGTTTAGTGTTGTTGAAGCGATCGGTCCTATTTCAGATAGACCAAAAATAGACGCCTGCTAAAAATACGGCAGCGAGTTTGCGAGGGTTCCTGGAAAGCTGCTTATGAAGCTGGGAGATCGTATCGTCTATTATCGGAGGCATAATGAAAGGACGGCCGATAAGTAGAACCAGGGCGTGAGCCGGAGATTAGATCTATCAGGTTCTAAATTCTATGCAGGCTAGGCGATCGTGGTACGGTCAGAGAGCGATACCTGATTATTGCAGGAGCCTTGCGCCCAAAATGCCCTGTAAGGAGCCTCAGGTTATCATGACGGCGGTCAGGATCGTCGTCGTCTTCGATGTGCCTGGTGGTACAGATCCCAGACCTGCGTATGCTGTTGAGGTCGTGTCGGGGGTTGCGTCGATGGGAGTATGAAGACCATGCATGTTACACAATCTGCGCACGCCCCGAGATCAACAGCTTCGCATCCAAGACATTCTCAAAGTCCTTGTCCTTCAAGACATCACATTGACGATTCGATTCATCCGCGTCTTCCATGAGTCGCGCAATGAACTCCGCAGCACCGCTGGTATACAACGCACGCCCCACTGCAAGACGCACGTTGCACAGCAGGGGATGGGGCCCGTAGTGGAGTTCATGAGCTTCGGGCCCGTCCCCGAATTGTATCTCGTCACCGTCACGGAGGAGGGTCGATCCGATCTTTTGCTCGGAATCAAATGAGAAGGTCCTGAGGATGTATTTGACCTTGTTGAAGGTTGTGTTAGCAAAGATGGAGGTAGACGTGGGTGGGTGTGGCGCACTTTGGCATGGCTACGGCCGGGATCGTCGGTGTTGGAGCAGGCTTCGATTCCCCATTTGCAGAGACGATGGGCAGCGGCGACGTTTGCCTCCATAGCCCATACGTTGTCGATCGTGTTTGCAAATTCCAACACTTTATCTCGTGCAACCTTTCCACCTAGGATGGCGATGTACTCCAATGTATCGGGCTAGCAGAAATTTCGGCAAGCCGCTGATACAGAGGAAATGCTAAGCTGACCTTGGAGCGAACTGAATCAGGTATCACATGCATGAGGATCGGGTCAACACAGTCGATACCGAAGAAGGCCATTTCGGTGAGTGGACACGAAGCGCCATCCCGTTTTAGTGCCTTGAAGAAGTTAGGCTTCTGTCAAACTACTTAGAGGTGATCAACATACCGTGAGCTTGAGGGACTCTTGGGTCTGGGTATGACGCGGCTCCTTGGGAGGATCGTCTCTAGCACTGGTCCCGGTGGGAGGTGAAAAGAACCTCCATAACTGACGGTTCTCCGAGTTCATGACTGTAACCCTTCGAATCTGAGTGGGCGTAAGGCTAGGAAGAAGGAGCACATACATGCTAGGCCAACGTGAGTAAAAAGGTCTGCTGCAAGCTCAAACACGGGAGTGAAATCGGCCGTCGTCGATGCCACGCCATCGAATAATGTCTGTTCGGTCTGGCCAACAGACGAATAGTCCGCGGTTCTAAGTTCCTGCACTGAACCAATATGTCAGAACATGGTTGACACTCGTGAGCCTCTAGCACATACCATTTTCCGAGAATCGAGGATGACACCTCTCGACTGCGTTCCAGAACTGCTCTAACAGTTTTCCTCCAAGTCTATGCGACTCCATCACGGAGCATGATAGAAGTTTTCGGCATACAGTCTTGAACCCGTGCGCCTGGCTGTGATCCTCAGGAGTCTCCATACACGATGGGGCGGGCCAAGTCCATGATTCTGCTACCTCGAGGATTGCTAACGCATGCCTGTCCATCGAGATTTTGTGAACAACCGTAGGACACTCTGATATGTATGCACATCAACTCGCGGTCAAAGAGTGAACATCCAGAACACACCTCTTGCAACTCAACGCTCAGAGAGAGTACATGGGCTGACCGGTGAGAAGTGCAGCTTCTGGCATACAGAAGGCGTGGATAGCGCTCTGAATCTGCCCCAATTTATATACGCGGCTTTCGTGTCCTACACACAGGGGATAAATTGGAGCACAGCGGGGGTGGGTGATGGGAGTAGAGGGACAAGAACGTCTCTGCCAAGCCAAACAAAAATAGAATTCGACCAGATTCGACCGCGATCACTCTTGTTTTGCACAACGACCAAAGAACGACCTGGAGTCTCCTACATAGTGACCACCATGTCTGAACCTTATGCAACTATGGAACCTATACTCCAGGATGTTAACATGGTTTTGTGAGGTATCTAGATGAGTCTGTGCGTGTAAGAGTGGAAAATACGTCACAGAAACCGACGGACGCTCAGAACACAATCTAACACGATCTCAGCTCTGCAGAGATTGTTGACATCCCTTGGATCGATGTCGGCGCAGGAAATGCTATGAGATTTCTGTACGACTTGTCGACGGATGGTGAGACGCGTCTAACCACTCCGTATTTACTCGGAACAACAATCCAAAAATAAACGGCAGAGGGAAGCCAACCCCTCCTTCAAGAATCTGAAGGGATGATAGCCTTCCTTGGACGGCTTCTGGCCCGCACCACGTCCTCAACTGTTCTCGCAAAGGTTCGCTCTATCTTCTTCATCTATACCGACGTTGCTGACCTGGGTATCTATTCAGAACCCGGAAGATCCGCCATACTATCGGCGCCTGATACGACAGACGCGTTAATACGGACCTTGCAGCCAGGCACAGAGGATATTCACGAAGGAACAAGCGTAAAGGTGTATGGGGAATCTAAAAGTAAACGGTAAGCTTAAACTTGGCCCCTCTGCATAGAGTCGGTTTCTGACCCTCGGTCGCCTGGTAGAAGTGTAATCGCACTGGTCACCCGTCTAGACTTGCTACCTAGCCTCTCAACATGCCTTTGCAGGCCTTTGCGCCGAGTCGCATGCTCCGGCCATCAAAGCGCAGGCCCTGCGATGTCTTCGAAATCTCGCCAAGTCGGGTATGTGCTTTCCGTTCCCCATGCCACATGCTTGCTTCATTGTCGAACGTTCATGATAATTGGTATTGATATTGGGCGCAGATGCGAGTCATGCAGCCATCCGCGATAGGCCGGAGATCATGTCGAGTGTGCGTGAGGTGTTGGCTGTGAGAGCGTCATCGAGTCAGCAGAAGTATGCGTTGTTGCATTTTTTGTACAAGTTTACCTCGTCTGGTGTGGTATTCTCGACCTGTTTAGCTTTATGACATTGACTATGTCGCAGAGGTCGGAAGCGCGTGGTTTAGGATCGGGAATTCTGTATCAGGTTGACGTTGGGTACTTGTACATGTTAAAGAGTGGCATCAGCTCGCTGGGAGGATGTCGATCAAGGGCGTACATATGTACTGATTGACTTTGACGAATCGTATCGGAAGTCTCGACATCTGCGATGGTTTGTGTCGCACATGTGCATTAGTTCAGCATGGACTGCAGACTCGGATGTAGCACTCAGAGATCGAGGCTGTTGGAGTCAAAATGCATACTCACAGGTATGAATGCTGGACTGCATTGTCATGATCGAAGACAGACTGGGAGCGAGACAATTGTTTCGAAACGAGGGCGGGATACTTCCAGCGGATGAAGACCGATGCGCTTTGGATAGTCCTTGTTGTTACGCTTGGAACTTTCGACATTGCTGCCGTACGGAGACGGAACTTTAAGATACAAGGCGTATTCGTATACGTCACCTAGTTTATTGCGTCTCGTGCGATAAGTTGATTCCAAAATGCCAATTGATATGACTTGAACCCACGATAAGGGCAAGACGTTCATCAAAGGTAGCTAATCCCACCCGCTTTTCGATCGGCCTTTCTTGACTTCACTCCTATAAGACTTTTCCTGTCTCCGTCGAGCTTTATCTGCTCGTTCAAGGGTCGCGACTCGTTTCTTCTGTTCCTCGCTAGGCTCGTTTCTTATGGGGGCTGACGAAGCAGTGAGAATAATGTCATGAAGCTAAAATCGTGAAGTAAGATTTTGTTTGCCTGGATTGTAGCTCTTACTTTTGAGAGGCAGTCCTCGACGTTCTGGGCTTGCGACCGGTAGACGCTGGACTGTATCAAAATTGAGTTCGTGGATGATACATAATGTGGCTGGAAAAGGTTTATGACATGCAGTGGAAACACTTCGAAGCATTCGTACATTATCTTTCAGGATTGGATGTGCCCATGGTGGGATCCAAGGTGAATCAAGCGAACACCTCAGAGTCGCCTTCGTATTCACTTTGTTTACATGCTAACGCAATTCCTTAGTGTCATGCAGCGCTCAGAGGACCACACCCACCTGTCCCCCAGGTCCTGAGCTTCTAGAGAAACTCATCTCAACTAACGCCCTCGGTATTGGTCGTGGTTTGAAGTTCGAAATCCAAGATCGAGCCTCTGAGGTGTCTTCATGGGTCACAAGGGCTGATATTCTTGGAGGAATAGGCAGAGAGTGTGCAGGTTGCGTGTAACTCCTAAGAACATATTGGAACAGAGTCGGGTTACTTGAAAAATGTGGATTTCGGTGGGGAAGACATCGCAACATCATCGTTGCCCATAACAGTTGTACCCGGATTGGATTATCTGGCCAAATGCGGCATATTTGGCTGGAGGCGCAGATCAAACAACGAGCTTCCCCTTGCGGTTGATCTCGGTTGATCCATGTGTGCGCCTGAGTCATTCTGCATTATGTGCACGCGAACCCATCGCACATCTCTTCTTCATTTCGGTACTTCGTATCTCGGGTCAAGGGGGCACTGCGGCCTCTGTATGAGCCCGATTTTTACATTGCAATGATCTTGGTGCGATTGTCTGAATCCTATGCTCGATAATTGTGCGATATATAACAGGATAACTAGTACGTGACCTGTCAAAACGGGAGTCTCGTCAGATGCCGCCTCACGAGGCGTCCATGTCAGCGGATTCATGGACTAAACCCGGTTAGAATAACTTGAAACAGGTCCATTAGGTAGTTCCTTCCCATCACCCTCGTGCCAGGGTAGGTTGAGTATTACTATTCGCTTCGATTACTTTTTCTTCTCCTTCACCATCGCCTCCAAGATGGCGAATGTCAAGTTCTCAGACGAGTCGAAGCCCGCGAAACCTGGCGAAAACATAGCAGCGAAGCCCCACCTAACGGACAACCGTGGACCAGGAGAACATTTACTGAAAATGACGAGGGTTGGGAGACCCTTTCATAAGGTGCGCCCCCTTATGTGGTAAACCTATTCGACACTTCACAAATTATTATTATCATTCTAGGACACTGCCGATCTCTTTGCAACCTTCATCATCGCGATTGAACTAAAGTCGCACAGACTTGGCTTCCGGACGTATCCAAAGTCGTTTTCTACGTCTGTTATCTTTCCATCGACGTTGAATTTCTCGCTCATACGTCTCAATTACAGGGAAGAAGCCATTCAGACATTGTCTTCCCTCAAGTTCTCGCAGTCTATCCGCACGCCAGATCCCGATGATCCGTCGAGCTTTGTCACAACCACGACGAATTTCATGTTCTCTATGACTAGTCCTGTAGCCATGAATCTGGCTCAAAACTTTATGGACGCACGGTACATAAAGAACGCTCTCGATCCATCCATCGGTTTATTTAAGGACCCGAGTCTATACACCTTGACGCCTAAGGGACTCCACGTGCTCGAGCGCTTTATACACAGGACCGGGATCGACGCTGATCACCTACAAGACGTACTGGACACGGAGATAATATGTTCAAAGCTTTTCCGCGTGGAGCGCAGCCTTGCCGAAGACGAAATCATTTTCTCTTACTCAGACATCCTTTTACTTTTCCGGCGGTTCGTTGGACCACAACCCAATTACTCGCATAAGTCGCCTAGCAGCCCAGAGCCTTTGTACCAGTATACTGAACGTTCGAAGGGCGTCGCTTTAACGGACTTCACTGACCGCGGACTACTTGGGAGAGGCATACAATACCAGCACTGCTTCGATGCAGTGGATGCTCTGGAATGGCTGTGCGACTTCACGTCTATGGTCGGGAGAGACGAGTCAGCCGAAGTAGCAGCGCATTTTCAACGCTTGGGGCTCATCGCCCTGGCTGGTAATCCCGACAAGGCGCACAAGAACGCAATCATCTTCACTGTCTCTGGATCAAGCCCAAATGGCGATCCGTCCATACGTGTAAGTCTTCTGTATATCTCATGATTTCAGGAGTCTCACGACCATCCGCGTAGTCACAAGGAGAGTTCCGTTGTGCCAACAAGGCTATGTACCAAGTGACACCGAAGGGTCGCCGAGTCGCCGGTTGGGTCAAAGGGGAGGAGAATGATTCCCTCGCCGAGGATGATTCCAACGATGGTTTTTTAGATGAAAAGGATTTCTCAGAAGGTGAATTGTTTTTATCTACTCCTTCCTGTAGCTCTCACAAATAAACCCCGAAGATATGAGGCTCACACCCTCCGAACACCTCCTATACATCTTGAAGAAGCAATCCTTCCGGTCTCTATTTCGTGAATATCTTGTAGAAAGATTTTGCGAGGAGCATTTATTATACTGGATGGACGTCGAAGTCATCAACCGCAAGTTTTGCATCACCTCCAGCGTGATTGGAGGTACACATGCACTGCCAGCCGAGCGAAATACAGCCACTCAAGTAAAGGCCGATTGCATGAAACACCACCAAGCCCTGGTCAACAAGGCTCTCGCGATCTACCAGACGTACCTCCAACCGGCGAGCGAGTATGAGCTCAATACTGACTATAACCTACGTAACGAGCTCGTGAAGTTTTTGGAGACCGTGGCGACCCATACGCACAGCAGGGATCCACGAGACATGTCGAACCGAATCCTCTCCTGCAATGCCGATCAGCTGCGTATGGTGATCCAGCACTACAAGCGAATACAGACGCACACTTTCCGCGTCATGCTTACAGACTCGCTTCCCAAGGTTTGCGTCCACTCTCTATGACAACATCTCCATCAAGCTGATCCCTCATTGGCCCAGTTCGTTCAAACCGAGAAATATCTCGCCCTACTGCAAATAGATGATTACCTGGACTGCAAGACCCTCAACGATGCTGATTCCATAATTGGCGGAAGCGGGGCGTACCACACCTATTCTGCACCAAGCTAACTAGGACTGGGTGTCGGTCTCTCTACATTTCCTCAACCACTGTAACCCACCACAGACACCTTATTATCTGCATGCGCCATGACGGACATCGGCCTGTAGAATAGTTCCGCTCGGCGACCGGAGGATCGTCTCCATTTGGAGACTCGGAAACATGACCAGTGTTTTCGACCTCTTGCATCCTTTTGCTGATGATTGTCCGCCTGTTCGAAAGTTGTAGGTATGTTACAGCTCCACCTATAACCTATCGTATAGACTTTCCATATCACACGTACATAATAATATCCTACAGACGCTCTATGTATATATTGAATAATAGATGGTCGCAATCATGACTGACCGTCAAGTCTTGGCAGTCGGGTGCTCTCATGTCTTCCCACATCCATAACTTCCTCCATGTTCCCTTCCCACCAAGCCCAGGAGCTAGCGTTGTCATGGGAAAATTTGTTGACTCTGAGTTGTGTAATCGGGTATCCTGCTGTTGTCGGGTTTCAATTACTTCACGTAGTAAAGCCCGCTCCGATCGACGCCACAAGGGATGATGAGATCGCGGAGCTCGGGAGAGCAAAAAAAAAGAGTTGCCTCGGACTCCTGGTTATTAGTTAGACTGGTTGCCGAAGGAAATTTTCTGTCTTCGGTCTGTGCGAGGTCAAATGCCAACTCGGCGAGTCGGAGTGATGGGTGCTAGAGTCAGCGTTATCAAAAATACCTCATGTGCAATCAAGATAAGATAAGATTAAACTGTGTGTGGCCTTCATGAGCTCGCTGACCTACGACAATGTACACTATCTTGGTATCAAGTCGACCAGGGCAGGTTGGAGGAAATGGTCCATTCATTGCCGAAGTTAGTGCAGATAGATGCACTCTGATATCAAAGGACTTTCCAGCTGGCATTCCTGCAAACCTATCCCTCAGGATAGTAGTGTATCAACGATACATCTCCTTCGACGATGCTCAACCTGGGAGGCCGCAGTCTGAAACCTCTTGCCTTTGTTTTCAGTGGAATCGTACCCGGTTTCGAGAATGAGGGAATAGGCTCTTTTGAAAGACACTCCAAATCAGGCTTATTGATGTCAACGCGATCAGCTGTAGGGTGAAGAGCAGTCCACCTTACCTCGGAGGCATCAGGAGGTGTCATTTCGATCTCGTAACATAGAAAAGCAAGTGAAAGGCAGCCTTATGCGATACCTACTCTTCACCCATGGATGATGCTGGTTGACGGTGTCAAGATCGAAATGGGAAAGGTATCGCCGGCAAACTCCGTACCGACAAAGCCAACATAATTACATAAGGACTCTCTGGATTTCAACGTCCCAACCACGGTCCACGACAGACAAGTGATGTACTTACAGTGGCATTTGACGCGCCAGACAGACGTATAGGAGATAGAATTTTAGTAAGCCGTTAATTATCGGTCACCACAGCGGACAGGCCTGACCAACGCTCATCAAGGTATATGTTATTACAGTCCAACCTCAAAAGCTCCTCATAGAAAGGCCAAACGCAACACAACGCCTCATATGGGCCTCGCTACAAAGTAATGGAAATAAAAATAACATTTTACCGAAGAGGAAGAGGGAAGGATTGTTTCAATCACGAAAACGCATGGCCATACTTCACCTCCTCCTTGCCGTGTCGCTCGGGATCGACAGTCCAAGGTAATCTATATCGTCGGACTTACTCTGTTTTCTTCTTCTGTGGCGTAACGAGGGGATAAGAGAGGCACTCCAAGCCTAGTATCCGTGAGTGATCATTTTCTAGCTCGTTTAAGCTTAGGCAGATTGAAGTTTATCGCCATCGAAGCTGGCGTGGTGTGATTGAGGTCGAGGTAGGCATCGATGAACCCGTTTTACAGCTCATAGTATCCACACCCTCCGAGGATCCCCATGCTGAGGTACAGTTTCTCCAAATGATAACGAATTCTGGGTGACCTCCAAGCACGTGTTGCCGCAGTCATCCTATCTTCAAAGTATCCTCCAGTGCCCCTTCGCTTCTTTACCCTGTGCTTATCCTTGGAACGTTCTTTCGTCCCTCCTGACAGCCTGTTGTGGATAAGGATATTCATGTCTATCTCGTGTGCCTTCTGATCCTCGTGCTATTCTTCTATGGAGTTTCGGCACCTCTTCGAGAGCCACTCTTTTGTGCCACTGGTGCGTCCAAACCGTCCTTGTTCGTCATGGATTCCTGAGCCCTCCGCGTCCACTTCTGGAATATGACAAACCCGTGGTTCCCGCCAACACAGTCTTTCTCCCCCATTGGACTCAGGCCGAAACCTTGTCACGATGGCAGACCCTTAAATTCCCCTGACTTAGCATAGAGTATACTCCTGGAAAGTGCTTTCCGGGCATGTTCTAAGATTTGGGTGGCAAGCGTTGAATCCAGCCTCCAGAAATAAGAGACATGCTTATCTTTCAGTGAACCAGGCTCCTCGCTCTCCTCGCACTCCGTCTCCTCTCCTTCAGGCTGATATACAGGACTGTGCCGTTATCACCTGCCAATGATATCCGCCCCACGACCACCTACGCTTCTAAATCCCTGATCCTTTGGCGCGTTAATTCTATTTCTGAAACTGATCGATGTGGTGTGTTACATGGCCACCTGCATACAGAACGCTCCTCGCTGCGGAGCGAGCTCCTCTTTGTACATCCGAAGCAGAAACGAAGGGATCCTTCATATACCTGACTATACTTCCACGTGGAAGAGCTTTCATGTCTTCGAGTCCGCTTCCTCAACCAATAATCATCGCCGGAATCCCCATGTGTATAGGAATCATGATGTCCTCGCCTACCACAGGCTACCAGTATGCATTATTCATTTAGACTGCTGCGTCCGCTTTAAGCCATTTGGTGGCAGTAAGGCTTGGATAAGGCTCATCCTCGTTCCTTGCAACCGCAAATGTCTGTTTCTTTCTTACGCGACGACCGATGGAACACTCCGACGCCCATAATCATGATAATGGAGCTGTCAGTTGTCAGGGGAAGTGACGGACATGGTGGCATCTACGCTTCTCTTTCCGGAGGGAACGTTATGCCTTGTCGGCAAACAAGGCCAAAGCAAAACGGAAGAAAGTTGAACTGTGTTGACGGCAGCTATCGCCTCTTAACCACCTTCTTTTCATTTCCTTTCCCTTATATCCCTGCTCGTTGGGACCTCCATTCTTTTTAACGCTCCCTCAATGGCGCGGCATTTCATGAACACCCTTGTTCTCCTCACAGCTTTGACCAGCGTCAATGCATACTGGCTGATGGGTATTGGTGCGTGTGGATTCCCAATTTGTGTGGCGATAAGCTCATACTCAAATTTATTGCAGAGGATTTCATTACCACTGAGCGCCTCGATCCCATTGTCAACCCGGGTAAAGTCTCGGGTCACGCTCATTCAGGTGCGGCAATCTAGGAATAATCTGATTAGTTTACCGCCTGATAAAAGTTGCTTAGTTCTCGGCGGAAGCAATTTCAGGATGAACACCAACACTGCCCAACTCAGGAATAGTGAATGTACATCTATTCCCATTCCTGAAGACAAATCCAATTATTGGTTCCCCGTAAGTCTCGAGTTACCTCTCAACTTTTGTGTTTTTATTAAACATGGATTTAGCACCTGTACTTCCAGTAAGTACGAGTAGTCTGATTACCGCATGCTGCTTCTTCATCAATACATCCCTAGGTGGTCCAATGGTAGCTTCACGAGTTTGACCGGTGGGGCAGTCATGTAAGTGGTTAATCCCTTTTTGAACTTGTCACGATCTCTGACAGCTCTTGTTTCAGATGTAAGGGCTATCGTAACGTACTTTTCTCTAGGATCTAACGTCTTCCAGACTATCTGTTCAACGACAAGTCTGGTACAACCACTGCTTTCCCCGATGACGTCAGTTATTACCCACATACTTTCTAAAAAGCATTGCTGAGATTTGGATATCAAAGTTCCGCATGCTCAGTGGTGAGAAGGGATATCGATGACTTGGCATTACACTGACATGACATAACTCGTAGGCGACCCCACCCTGCGCACTTATGATCCCAACAGTCATGCTCAGCAGGCGATAACGTTTTTGTGCCTGGACTTCAATGGAGTCACAACGCGTCATAACTCCTTGCCCGCAAAGGCTTGCCCCTCCGGTATTCGTGCTCAAGTTGTATGTCTACAAATTCTTTCGTCCATGCTTCCCGACTTTTGATCTTATTCCCATAACAGAACTTCCCCAGCTGCTGGGATGGCAAAGTACGTTAACTTGGATACGGAAATTTTCTGGAATCTGACATTACCTGCAGAACCTTGACTCTCCTGATCACAAATCGCACGTTGCGTTCTTATCTGGCGGACCAGACTCGGGCTCCTGCAGTGACCCCAATTATCCTGTCACGATGCCTCGTATCTTCCTTGAGGTCGGTCAGTTCTTTTCTCTACCAACCATGGCTGATTCGTTACAAGGTTTATTGGACCTCGGAGATGGACAAATACAGATCCCAGGCCAAGAACTCGTCGCAGCCTTACGTGTAAGTGATACGTGTATCAAGTTGTGTATCCGCGCACTAACTTCGAGATCAGGTATGCTTACGGTGATCCTACTGGGTACGGATACCACGCCGGTATGTCCTGGCTTGTTATCGTTCCCAGAACTTCGCTGATTAGCTCGGACTGTAGATTTCCTCAACGGCTGGGACCAAGGTGTCCTGCAAAAAGCGGTAGATGAGTGCCATTGCGATATATATGGCGACGTGAGTGCCTCGCTCCGTCAGATAAATGATGGAACTGACGATTCTGGTAACAGCCGACCTGCTGTGTGAACAAGGGTATCTTCCATATGAACAAAGGAAAGCAATGTCGCATTACAAAGACCATTGACGAACCCAGTGAGTGGGACGGTCTGCATGTACCTCTTCGCTCCTAACGACAAACAAAGCTACCGGAACCCTTGCAAAGCTTCCTGGAAACAACCCGGTCCAGAAGGAGGGTGTACGTGCCACCATGTTCAGTGACCCCAACGTACCCACTCTTCTGGCTCCTGTTTACGCCTATACGGGTGATTCTCCGACGAACATCGGGAAGCCTATTCCCCCGGCCTCCGGAGGACCTGCCTCATCCTTTGTCTCATTGTCAAGCTCTTCTACCCGTATTGCTTCTTCTAGTGCTCCTGTGCCTCCCTCGTCTTCTCCGGTGGTTGCAGCTCCGAGTGCCTCTGTCCCACCATCGCCTCCAGTCGCTTCGTCGGTCGGTTCATCGCCGAGTCCTGCTCCAGCCTCTCCCAGTGGACCGATCCCTCCTGCGTCGGGTAACTCCCCAGGTGGACACGGAACGCCCCCCTCAGAATCTCCTCCATCGATTCCTGTCCCATCACCTACACGCGCTCCGAGTCAGACGGCCACATCTCAAGTACCGCCCGTTCCCACGTCATCAGGCGACTGTGACGATAGCGAGGATGATGAAGATGGCAATAACGACGGTGAGGATGACGGCGGCGAGGATGATAACGATGGTGAGGTGTCGCCCACCCGGCCGCCCCAGACGCCCACCGCTTCTGTCCCACCTCCCACACAGTCGAGTACTGCACCCACACCCTCAAGCGACGATGACTACGAAGACTGTGATGACGACGAGGAAGGTGGTGATGATGACAACGCGTCACCCACGCCCAACATGCCGCTCCCCTCCTCCGGCGCTGGTTCCAATTCATCACCAAACCCCAGCAAGCCTGACCCCGCGCCCTACAAGCCTCCAGTATTTGCTCCTATACCCGTCACGACCCTCGTCGCTGGTGGTGGTCAAGGTAACGGAGTTCCTCAGTCGCCAGCACCAACTGCCGGCTTCTCTCCTACCGTGCTAAACCTTGCACCTATGTGCCCAGGTGGAAAGTTCAGGCACAAGCATCTGAGGGAGCAGAAGGCGCAGGAGCAGAAACGCTCCGTCCACCATGCACGCTTGTTCCATGAGAATAGTCGTCGCTTTATGAAACCCCATGTCCACGTCCGAGCGTTCTAGAAACCCAGCTCTATCCCTCTTCCTTTCTTCTATCTCCTCTCTCCGTCTCTCTTCCCAGCTTGCTGGATGACCTCGTCACTATCTGCTCTCTATCTCGGTTTATCTTGGGCTCTCATCATCGTCTTGTCACTCTCTCTATCCACACTCGCTACATTGTTTATATACGACAGATCCATGCCAGCGGCATGTTGATCCCTCTGTCACGTCCTCGCTAGCTTTGGGCAGTAGTACCAGGCGTAGTTGTTTTCCAGGCACAGGTGGCTTGTCTGTAGTATGTCTTATGCAATCGTGTCAATGTATGTCTTTCAGGCAGAGCGCAAGATGTCATTCGTAAATTCCTGGTATACCTGGGATGCATTATCAGTGCACTCGAACTAACACTCTGTGGCCGACATAGGAAGCGTGCTCAGATCGCGACGCTGGCGTACAAGCTCGTACAAGCGGTCGATCGCAAGGTCGATCACAGTGAGGGCACATAATCCAGGGTTGGCTGCAACTCCTTGCGGCATCGTATAATCATGCACCTCGCAACTAGAGCTGCAGGCTAAGCATGTACTCAAACTTCGGCTTGGAACTAGAATTGAAAGAAGCCCGGGTCAACTTGGGTTCAACTGAGCGGCAAGCTCAGGCTGTACAACGATCACGTGAGGGTCCGTGCGCTGCTGACTAACTCGGATCGTGGGTGGACAAAGGCTGGACAACGACCACCACCATCCACTAGCCGACACCTCTAACGATGGCCACCGTCGTCGAGAGGCCCATGTCTGCACTGAGTGATGACCCAGTGCTACCCCAACATCGACGACGACCTTCTATAGTCGAAGTCATCGACGTCGACCTGTTCGACGAACCTTCTACCAGTAGCTCGTCGAGGCCAACGCCGCGTCCGGCGAGCAGACAACAAGACCCTATTTTCTTGATTGACAGTGATGACGAAGAATATGCTTTCCCAGTGGCCTCAGGCAGTAGCACGCGCCCAGGTGGGTTATTCACACGATACTATCTTGCTCCTTAAATTAATCTAACTGAAATTCATGCAGGCCACACACGACAACGGCTGACCTCTCCACCACCTCCAGCGACGGGAGGACCGAGCCACATCCCACCCGTGCCCCGTGTACCTCGTCGCTACTCCGGTCTAACCTCATTACCTTCATCTTCATCTCGCCGTCCACCTCCTTTTGCATCGCCCCCCGTCGTACGCCCCATGAACGAACCTTTCGCATTCGAGGCCGGCTTACGGTCCTCCTCACCCACAGCCCCCTCCCCCGCTCTACACGCGCACCCCAACCGACACCGCCGTGTCCCGTACGTCGAAGTCCGCGCCGAGCCGCAACCACACCAGATCCCCTCCCTCGGACTCGGCGGAGCTCTCATGACCATAAACCGTGCACGCGAAAACCGCACCAACATGCGACGCGAAGGAGGGCACCGGCACGTTGTGCACAGCAGAGCGGGTGCTGGATCCGAGCCCCCCGGGTTCTTGGCGCGCGCAGGCCATACCATGCGCCGACTCTTCACACGCGTCAATTATCACGGCGCAGGCGACGACGACGACGACGAGGATTACCCGGGAATGCAGATAATGCTCGCACACGAGCTCGGGCTCGATAACGGCGACCGGTTCGATCACCCGGCGCGTGGATTTGCGTTACAGGAGATGTTGTTCCGGAGTAGGGATCGTATCCGCCAGAGACACCAAGAACCAGAATATAAACCCGAGTATACGCATCCCGGCCAGCCTGAGGCCGGCTTTACCTTCGATTTTGCACCGCCCGAGCCCGAGCCTGGCGCGCTACCTAAGGTGGCTCCGATCATCATCGACTTGGAGGGTCTTGACTCGGACGATGCACCGGTCGCCGGTCCCAGCACGCAATCGGCCCCGGCGTCCCCCGCATCCAGCGTACATACTTTGCTCGTGTGTGCGCGATGTTTGGATCCTCTAGTGCTAGGCGGTGGGCTTGTGGGCGAGGAAGGGCGGAAGAAGAAAGTGTGGGCGCTACGGTGTGGGCATATGATTGACGGCAAGTGCCTAGACGTCATCGGGAACCCGGAGAATGCACCCACTTTGGAAGTCAGTGAGGATCTGGCGGATGTTCTTGAATTGGATACACGAAGGGGTGGGAGTGTGAAAGGGAAGAGCAGAGCTAGGGCGGAGGATATGGACGTTGCTCCCCCCGCCGCGGAGAATACAATGCGCTCCCGGTTGAGATCACGACATTCCCTGCCTGGCGCACCGGTTGTCTCCCACACATCAGCCTCCACATCCACATCCACAACCCACACACACTCCCCCACCACCCTCGGCAAACGCAAACGCCCTCTCAAACCCCGCATCGAAGCAACGCACGAGTGGAAGTGCCCCGTCGCGGGGTGTGGGCGGACCCACGCGAGTGTGAAGCTGGACGGCTCGTGGGTGCCGGAACCCATAAGCAGCGGTGGGAGGGACAAGGGGAAGACTAGAGCGGGGGCGGTGCCATCCGCGGGGGGGAGGGGGGCGATTGTTGTTTTTGTATGATTTGTGGGAGGGGGGTGTTGGGACTTGGGCGTGATGGATAGATTGCTTGTTACCCCGGCCGTTGTGTGTTGGTTGAGCCGTAATTTGTATATTGCTTGCTTGCTCGGGTGCTGTTGCCGTTTGGTTGGTGGTGACGATGCTCGTGGAGGGTTTTTGGGGGCGAGGCTTGGGCCCTGCGCCAATGCTGAGCATAGTACTTTTAAGGATGTTGCAACACATCTGAGGGCCTAGATGGTCAACGCGCGGAACGCGTGCACGTCTATGCCAATTCGATGTAGCTGCTGATATTGACATGCATATGTATATGCTTCGGTTTTCTTCATGTTTGGGTCAAGCTACTCGACTGGGGTTGCGAATCTTGGACATAAGACCGACGCATCCCAAATTAAAACATGGCTTCTGGATTAATTCTCTACTGGGGCCATCTTGACTATGCCGACTCACACATTACCATCTCTATGCCACCACAAAACCCAAAACAAAATTCCCAGCCCTAAAGAATATCCCGAACCAGAGTCAAACAATCCGCAGCTCTCGTCTGCTCCTCCGACGGCCCATTATCCACAACCCACTGTAAGTTCCCATGAACCTTCTTCTCGCTCTGTAGCCATGCGCTTCCGACCTCTGTCACAAATTTAATGTTGTAAGGTGTGTAAGAGGTCGAGACTAGCATACCTGACGAGGTAAACCTATGCAAAAAATGCAACGCGTACTTCTGCTGGTTCGACGACGCTCTCACAGCCAACACCTCACACACACTCGACATGATCTCCGGCCTGTTGCGGATGGCTGCATGGCTCGCATCTGCGCCCAATATCAATGTCAATCAGCATGGACGTTCAACAATGCAGCAAGCCTGTGGCATGGGGAACGGAAAGCACGTACCCGACTTCGCGAGATTCCGAAGACATCGCAGAGCCTGCGCCTTGATGGCTGGAGTATGCGTATGCGACTCGTGGCAGAGGCATGTTGAGAGGCCGGGTAGGAGGTCGGGATGGGCGAGCAGTGCGATTACGCCTTTTTCTACCAGGGAACCGGGGGTCAGGAACCGCCACTATGCAGAGGAGACCAGTTTGAGTTTACCGTCTACCGTTAGGTTCCCCATGCACAGCAACGTTTGTTCCTTCGTGATAGCCTCTGTGTCTGGGCGCAAAGTCCGTATCAACGCATCCGTGGTCTCAGACGCTGATAGTATGGCAGGTCTTCCTGGTTCTGAGTACCTAGATCAGCAACGTTCGTGTCAGTGGAAGGGGTAGAGCGAACCTTTGTGAGAGAGGTTGGTGAGGCACCCAAGAATGTTCTTGACGATAGTTGAAGACGTGGTGCGAGAGAGAAGCCGTCCAAGGCAGGCTATCATCCCTTCGGATTCTGCAAGGAGGGTATGGCTTCCATCTGCCGTTTATTCTTAGACCCTTGTAAATATCGAGTGGTTAGACGCGGCTCACCATCCGTCGACAAGTTATACAAACATCTCGTAGCATTTTCCTGCACTGACATCGATCCAAGAGATGTCAACAACATCCGCAGAGCCGAGATCGTGTTAGGTTGTGCTGAAATACTTGTTCTGCCCTTCCCTACAGCCAAACTTAGGATTCACATGAGAAAGCGAGGACGAAAAGGGTTTCACTAACCATGGCACGCCAGATTTGCCAGAAGTCCTGACATGAGGTATTTTTCGTTCTCTGGAAGCCCCGATTGGCGGAGACGACCGACGACGGCAGGCAATAGGCCTCCTTCGTCCAAAATCTCAGATGCGCCCTCAACTATAAAATGACAACGTCAGGTTGGCTAGGGAGTCATCTTGATCAAGACCCGCCTTTCAAGGAATGGTTGTATAGAAAGGCCAGAACGACGTCCATTGAATGTGGATCCCTCGAGTCAGCTAATATCCGAGACAGAGAAGGGATTTTGCATGCGTGTGAGATGAAGCCTAACTCGTCGCTTGATATACCATGCTTGTCCGCTGTCGGGATGAAAGTCAGGAGAGGCCAGTATGGAGCGGGCCCGATCGGGACATACCGTGGCGAGACTTGGGGCTTATGCACTGGGGAGGTTTGGGCGACTTGGAGAAGGCAAGGATCTTTTGGTTTACTAGGTCTTTGAGGAAGGATGCTTTGGAGTCCGAGTCTGAGAATGCGCTAATCGAGAATTTTCGCCCACTGGGAGTCTTGGGGCTCAGGGGTGGAGATTTGTCTGTCGAAATGTCAACACCGTCTTGATTTACATTTGCAAAGGATCACAAAGCGTTACCTGGGAAGGTGGTAGACCTATGCGAAACGGTCACTGTCGGCTGAGAAATGGGGCCTCTTGCGGCGGCGGCATCGTCAGACACTCGGCTTATCCTTTCACTCTCTGGAAGCACAGTCAGAACATCATCCTTACCCAACATTGCATCGGAAAACGTACCACCACTCGCCATAAACCCCTTCAAAATCCTCTCCACCTCCCCAAAGTCTGGCCTCTCACTGGGATCGGGCTTCCAGCACCTCTCCACAAGCCCCCACACACCCTCATCAACCCCCTGCGGCCGCCCCGGTCTCTCCCCCTTCCTCACCAGCTCCGAGAACAGCCTGGCATCTACGACGCTCCCAAATGGCACCGCCCCGCCCGTGTAAAACTCCCAAGCAATGAGCGCGAAACCATAAAGGTCCGCAGGCTTATTGAGGCCCCTGCCCTCAAGGACCTCAGGCGCCATCCATCGAAATGTACCACCTACTCTGTCGGCGGATGTGCGGGTTATGTGGATGGAGGAGGAGACTTGGTCTTGCAGTTGGGAGAGGCCGAAGTCGGCTATGACGGCTTCGGTGGCGGGGCCGATGAGGATGTTGGACTGGATTTTCAGGGTTGTGTGGTGAGAATGTGAGGGGAGGGAGGGTGAGGGTGGGATCGGCTTACGGCTTTAAGGTCGGCGTGAATGATGCCTTGGTCGTGCAGGTAGATCATGCCAATAGAGACATCGTGCAGCTATGATTTTGGGCTTGATTTGGGAGGTACTTGGAGGTGAATTTTCACGTACTAGGTTGATACGACTGGCAGAGGGACATTGTTGAAGGTACCTCAGCGCGTTCCCTGATGCACAGAGCTGACTGACAATGAAGGGCTGCAGGGTACTGGTGAATGAACAGGTTTATGGAGTGGAAAGTGTGTCCACCTTTGTCGCTTCAAGGCAAGCACCGTAAAATGGAAGGATATTGGGATGCGTGAGGCGTGACCTATGATGGTGGTGGCGTCGTCAATACAGCCCGTATAAACGCAGGGACGAAGCTTACCATAACTGAACCTCGTGTCTGATGGTCTACGAGAGGCATTAAAAACAGCGACAAAGTGAAACGCCTGGGACTCACCTCTATAGCCCGCTCATTAGTGGTTTCAAGTTTTGGACACATTTCTTTCACAGCAACAAGCTGCAGACGCAAGAGTCAGTGGACTAATGACACACAATTTGATGGGAAGGAGCCGTACCTTTCTATTCCATTTTCCTTCAACAACCCGAGCAAAGGCGCCATGGCCGATGACCCGACAGTCATCTGCGTCAAAATCAACATCGAGACTCGTCACAGACCATGGTTGGATCTCATAATCCGGCGATCGTCCTGAGAGGCGTTGAAATATGGCAGCTGCTACACGCAAAAATGCTGCGAGTTCTGGCATTTCATCGGTCTCCGTGGCAATGAGGTCGAGACTCCGCACGCGCTACTAAAGGAATCAGCAGAGCAGTTGGCGGGTGGTGGTATGATGTCGTACTTTCGTGAAGGCGGTGGCCAACTCTTTTGCCGTGTACGGGTTCCCATGCTCATTACTCTGAAGAATCGAGGCCAGAGACGATGCGTCCGTATTTTGTAGTGTCTTCAAATATGTCCTCAGATGGTCGCAGTCCTTGTATGTAGCCTTCTCGAAATCGGTCCGTAAAATACGAGTATCCAGCTATAAAGAATATCACGTCAGGAAAACGTGTCGGAGTCCACAAGCAAGGATCTTACCTTATTCTGTTCGAGTACAGTCACCAGCGCGCCTTCTGAGAAGGACAAGGTAATCGTTATGGTATCTAGATGCAGTAACGTCCAGGCGAGAGACTTGTGGGCAAGCCAAGCCACACATGCCTTCCCTGTGCAATATCTACCAAGCAATTACATGACGTCAGTCTTGGCAAACGCGATGCAAGATGAGGAGATACGCGACTTTTGGACAGGGTGAGTGGCCACCAATGTATCGAGGTCCATGGGGTGTTCGACATTGACCTGGATGGGCAGACTGCGGTAGTGTTTGAGGAGAGTATTGCACCGTTCCTGGCCGAACTGGATACGTGGACATTGTTCAATAGCAAAATGGGTGCAAAACAAGCCTCCCGGTGGTCGTTCAGGTTCGTGAGGCATGGCAAGATCGTAGCTGGACCTGAAGAACCTCAGAGTTAAAATGGTGGCTTCGGACTTCTCTTACTCACAGCGAAGCTATGTGGTCTTACAGCGCCGAATGTAACTGTCGGAGATTCGACACCGCCTGGGTTTCTGATGAGCGTCAGGTGTCAGTCAACGTTGACGTGTTTTTCACTCTTAAACGCGCGAAGACTCACCTAAAAGCCTCACAACACCATATGAACATCGTGGAGTATAGCCCCCATAGTCGCGCGAGGCCTGGACATGGTGGTCACTATGTAAGAGATGGAGGTCATTGTGCGGCAGAACAAGTGATCGAGAATCGCAGGTCTATTTTTGCTTGGCTTGGCAGAGACGTTCTTGTCCCTCTACTCCCATCACCCACCACCTGCTGTGCTCCAATTTATTCCTGTGTATAGGACACGACAGCTGTGTAGAGAAATTGGGGCAGAATCAGAGCGCTATCCAGCCTTCTGTATGCCAGAAGCTGCACTTCTCACCGGCCAGCCCATGGTACTCTGGTTCTGAGCGTTGAGTTGCAAGAGGTGCGTTCCTAATGTTTACTCTCTGACCGCGAGTTGATGTGCATACGTATCACAGTGTCATACTTTTGTCCACAAAATCTCGATGGACAGGCATGCGTTAGCCATCCTCGAGGTAGCAGAATCATGGAATTGGCCAGCCCCATCGTGTATGGAGACTCCTGAGGATCACAGCCAGGCGCACGAGTTCAAGACTGTATGCCGAAAACTTCTATCATGCTTCGTGATGGAGTCGCATAGACTTAGAGGAACTTTGTTAGAGCAGTTCTGGAACGCAGTCGAGAGGTGTCATCCTCAATTCTCGGAGAATGGTATGTGCTAGAAGCTCACGAGTGTCATCCATGTTTTGACGTATCGGTTCAGTGCAGAAACTTAGAGAGATGGAGTACTCGTCTGTTGGCCAGACCGAACAAACAGTATTCGATGGCGTAGAACCAGCGACGGTCGATTTCACTCCCGTCTTTGAGCTTGCAGCAGACCTTTTCACTCACCTAGGCCTCGCGTGTATGTACCCCGTCTGTCTAGCTCTACGTGTACTCAAACTCGAAGGGTTACAGTCGTGAACTCGGAGAACCGTCAAATATGGAGGTTCTTTTCACCTCCCCTGGCCACCGGGACCAATGCTGGAGACGATCCTCGCAAGGAGCCGCATCATATCCAGAGCCAAGAGTCCCTAAAGCTCTCGGTATGTTAATCTTCTCTAAGTCGTTTGACAGAAGCCTGATTTCTTGAAGGCACTGAAACGGGACGGCACTTCGTGTCCACTCACCAAAGTGGCCTTCTTCGGTATGGACGGCGTTGACCCGATCCTCATGCATGTGATACCTGACTCAGTTCGCTCCAAGGTCAGCTTGGCATTTCCTCTGTATCTGCAGCTTGCCGAGGTTTCTGCTAGCCCGATACAGTGAAGTACATCGCCGTCCTAGGTGGAAAGGTTGCACGAGATAAAGTGTTGGAATTTGCAAACACGATCGACAACGTATGGGCTATGGAGGCTAACGTCGCCGCTGCCCATCGTATCTGCAAATGGGGAATCGAAGCCTGCTCCAACACCGACGATCCCAGCCGCAAACATGGCAAAGTGCGCCGCACCTACCCACGTCTACCTCCATCTTTGCTAACACAGCCTTCAACAAGGTCGAATACGTCGTCCGGACCTTTTCATTTGATTCCGAGCAAAAGGTCGCATCGACCCTCCTCCGCGACGGTGACGAAATACGATTCGGGGACGGACCTGAAGGTCCCCTACTCCACTGCGGGCCCCATCCCGTGTTGTGCAACGTGCGTCTTGCGGTGGGGCGTGCGTTATACACCAGTGGTGCTGCTGAGTTCATTACGCGACTCATGGAAGATGCGGATGAATCGAATCGTCAGTGTGATGTCTTGAAGGACAAGGACTTCGAGAATGTTTTGGATGCGAAGCTATTGATTTCCGGGCGTGCGCAGATCGTAGAGCCTAGTCCTGTTTCCTCCTAGGCCACAGGAACATGGCGGTTCAGCGGAGCACTTTCCTTTGCCTCGAAAATCACTGAAATTGTTCCCTGAAGATCGTCTACCAGCCACACCATGGCCGCGCACCGCGGGACATGGACACGACCGTAGAAATGGGGCATCTGATGACATCGATGCCGCTGTGTGTTCGACTGGAATTTGAATTTCCTCTTGGATAGTCGCCTTTCTTGCTGTAGTCGCCGATACACATGAATGACATTGCCAGCCGAGGAGCATATGAAGTGCATCTTGGCAGAGTCATCCAACGGGTTGCGGGGTGACAGGGACGGCGAGGCTTCCATTTTGCTCGTGGATATTGAGCCGAGAAAAGAATCTATCAGTGGTGGGTGAGGGATCGCTACGGGATAACTAGATTTCTGAGGAGGCCCTCCACTGCAATGACCTATACTCTTCCAAATGTAACTTTTCTGCTGGATGTCGCGTAAAAGAGTGTAAAGGTCGCGTCCCTCACGCGCAGACGGACTTGGTCTTGATTGAATTGAAGTCGCGGAGGAGCAGGTCTGGCGGCCCGGCCTCTCCGGCCACAAAACGGGCAGCGATGAAGAAATTCACTTCCTTGTTTCTTACCACGACAATCTCTGCTTCCATGAGTGCTCGCACGCCTTTCGTTCCTGCTGGTGCTAGACCAGCTTCCAGGGCGGCTCACCTTCACGACCAACCGAATGCCATCCAGAAGACAAATCCTCAGTTTTCAGTTGATCTATCTAATCCACTTCACGCCCCCGCCAAACCTCTGCCTATTGACCCTAATGCTCAGCCAGCCAAGACGAACCCAGGAAACGCGAATGGCAGCGTAAACCGACCCCTCAATACGGGCAGTTTATTGAAGCGAAAGAACCCAGCTTCGCAAGGTTCCGTGCAGGACCAAAACGCGACCCGAAGAGCGCCTCTGACCGAAAACGCGCCATTGAGACCTGGGACGGCTGACCCACGCTCTACGGCCCGCCAGGAGCAGAAGCAGGCGCTGAATCGAAACAACTCGTTCAACATCATCGCGCCCGTTCCTCGTCGTGCGCCTCGACCATCTTCTCCCAGTCTTTCGAATAGTCTCGTTTCCGATGTCTACACGGCCAATAATGCTCAGGCAATGTTTAGAATGCCCGGATTGCCCACTCCATCTGTACCTCAGGCTGCATCCGACATCCAAGTTCAGAATGACGCGCATATATCGAGTCCTACACTCGGATTCTCGTTTTCTAACCCGCACAGCACCTCAGAACCTCCGAAGCCCCAGCTCCCGAGCCCCCCAACTTCGATTAGGGCTATAAGCACGCGTCCTTTTGTAGCTGCCGAGTCAGACGTCCCCGTCCCTCTGCTACCTTTCAATGTCAACATGTCAATTCCGAAGCAATATGAAGCCCAACGTGTCGTGCTGAATCCGGACGGGACTCGACCTAGCCAGAATCCGGAGGCCGACGACGCGAGACGGGCTTTCAGCAGGGCTAGTTTAGTACCGGTCAAGCGATCCCGCGGTGACCTGGACAGCGACTCGGACCACAACCCGGCCTCTGGAAACTATAAGCGATACAGGAACCAAGACGTACGTTACCGGTATGCTCGTTATCTGAATGTCTAGCTTTATCACCACGCAGGATGTATATAGCCAACGAGCTAAGTCCGTTACGGCGCACCCTTCAAGCCCAGGAAGCCACTCGGCCGAGTCTCGCAACCATTGCCGCACCCCCGAGGTTCTAGCAAACAATTTCCGGCCCTCATATCAACACCAGCTTCCCTTGACACCACCAGAGAACAAACGACTCCGGGAGGATTCATACGAGCAACACAACCATCAGCAACAGAACTCAGACGAAAGCCATGGAGCCCTTGACAGGCTTCTAGGATGCGACGTCGATATCATTGTCGAGGATCACACGGAGCAGTATGAACGGGCCGTTGGGAGGTGGAAGCAATGCACAATGGCTGAGTGGGTTGCTGGGGCTGACGGTAGGCCTTTATTCTCCTTGAGTGTACATCTCCCCGACGGCTGTGAAACCCATCATAGAACAAGCCGCGCGGTACAGCAAGATCCTTGACTTCGTGAGTACCCCATGACTACTCGGCTAACTCATATACTAATAATACACCATTAATTTAGGTGAAGGACCACATGACGTCTGTTCTTTCTCCTCCGCACCCCCTACTTCGTTCATCGTGTTTTTGTTGTGTTTATCTCTCTTGATCTGCTCCAGCGCCAAGATGAAACTCTTTGCGAGCTTCGACGCCAAAGTCGATGGTCACAATACCGTGCTGAACGGCAGAGAGAAAACGCTGGAGGCCGTGAAGGGGCGATTGGTGCAGGAGAGTGGGAACGTCCTAGGCAATGTGATCTGATTTCCGGGTGCTAGCATGTTGCTTCGAGCCATTATGTATGCTATGGACTTTTTCGCTTTCTGGACGCATTCCATCTGTCGATTCCACGGGTCCGCTGTACAAGTGCATTGAACTTCCCATGTCTACAGAGATTCAATACCTCTTCGTGTTTATGTGCGCTATATAAAGCTAGCTGCAGTCACGCTCCCTGCATATGTCTCCTGTGCATGCAAATGGTAGTCTGGAACGCCAACGTTTGTGCAAATTCCTGTGCGAGAACTTCGTTACATACCCCACTCCAAGGGCCTCGCCATTCACACTATTTTCGCCCTTCTCCACGGGGTAAAGGTCATTTGTCACCGCCAGCACTTCCTCGCTGCGATGCAAGCCACGACGTGGAGATGGATTCCTCCCTAAAGTCCTCGAACATGGTATGGCGGTACACGCGGCAGGCCATCATGTTTGTAAGTACCGCATTGAAGGGGTACATGAAGCGGTATCCGGATGGGATGTCGCGGAGCGTAACGGTCAAGACGGAAACCACATTGCTGACGATGGAAACCCTAGAATCCGAAGCGGCAAAGTCAACGAAGGGCTCGATATCGCGGAAGCAAGTGAGCAGTGAAAAGGAGCTTACAGGTAGTAGACTTGGCCATCCTGGAGAATCGCTTTTGAGAAGGCGGGGAGGCTCTGTACCGCGAGCGCCATACGCTTGATTCGGAGATCCAGGCTTGGTCTCCGGATCTACCCACGAGGATGAAAGCAAACGCCAGGAGATGGCGATGAGGACACAGGTGTCATTGGCCGCCAGCGTGATCGGAGAGACGCTGATGTATGGCTTGAGAGGCTTAGCGAGACAGTAATTGGTCGGGCCCCGCGGGCCAGAGCCTCCGGACATGGCGACTGTGATGGAGCCGCCCAATACCGCGAGCCATAGGACAAAGAAGAAGGCGACATGTATTTGTTGCGGTTGAAGATGGCGTGGACGCGGAGGAAGCAAAGGAGGGTGCTGGAGGAGAACGCGATGTGGTACATAACGCAGGCGGTGGTCTGGAGCTCCTGTCAGCGTTTGGTTCCAAGTGGCGCAGCTCCAGGTTGTTCGTGAGTTCAGCATGCTCGGGTGGTCGAAAAGCGAGTGTATATCCTTACTTCGTGATGCGGCGTTCAACATGGCCGATACATAGTAGTAGTTAGCTCCGACTGGTGCATTCGGGGATTCAGGTCGGCATGTCCGTACCTGGAGAGAAAGTAGATGACTGTGGGGAAGGATATCCTGCCGGAAGGTCGTAGGTCAAACACGTCGATGTATCGCCGATGAGTAAGTCGGTATAAACAGGCGTCGGTCGTTCGGTTATGGGTCCCAAGCAGTCCACAGTCTGTCGAAAGCCTGTCGAGATGCATGTGCGTCGATCAGCATCGCCGTCGACAACAGATAATTCAAATGGCCTGGATGGGCACCACCTACGTCGGAAGGCTGTGAACTGGGTCTAATGTTTGAGAGATGCCGAGGCAATGATAAGAATATGCGACGACTGAGCGACCATCATGAGAGGACAGGAGATTGAAGGAGATTGATGAGCGAGTTCCAGAGTAAAAACGAAGTCTCTTCGACACCACGACAGTCTCGAGATATTGATCGCTCAAGAACACTGAAGTGATTTTTATGGGAGCGACAACCAGGTCGTATTTGGAGAATTCAAGAGAAGCATCGGGATTGGACATGTAAGTCTCAGCATAATCCCAGTGGGCATACAAATGTATCGGCCCCTAAACTTAGCTGCGGCCTGACTGCATTAATGAGCATAAAGCCTGTTTAATCCATGATAGAAGATACGTCGCAACAATATATTCCCGGCTGGTCTACAGATGTCTAGCACAAAAATCTAAACGCGACATGGTTAACGTTTAGCTCGAAGATATAGAACAGCAACAATCAAGGACGAGTCAGTAGCAAGTAATCCAATCAAAGCCGAAGCTCAGCAACAGCTTCTAGTTGATATTTTGGTTGAAGATTGTATCATCATAGTCGAGCAGGTAGAATTCGAGAAATTGTGGGAAGAAAAGACGACCTACCATGCTGGTGGCACCTGCATATGTCGACATTGATATAGCGGACATTCTTTGAACCTCGGCATCGTGTCTGAAAGGAGATTCGTCAGTTAATAAGAGTCCGGAAGTAGCATGGATCAGGAAAAGAATCAGATGGGGTTGCCCGATTTTTTGAGCTGTGGCGGGCCTTTTCGGCAGCGATAATACGAAGACCGTCGTGATAAAACATCATAGAAAAACGAGCATCAGCCCTTGTACTCACCATTTCGATGATAGTATGGGGAGCATGACTATGTCTAGTCCATATCGACAGAGTAAGATGCAGTCTAGAGATAATGATATTAGTAAAGACGTCAATCAAATGAAGCATGAGAAAGGAGTCAGAATATTTCGAAAAATACAGCCATGGAATTGTCGTCAACACCACCCCGAAGGGCAGTTCAGGCGGTAATTCCTTTGTATCATCACTCAGGAACATGGAAAAGACGCTCACCATCGGGGTACAGGATGGACGCGAAGCGGACAAGGTCAGCATGACCTCAGGTGGGCGCTATAGGAGAGGGGTGAATAAGCACGAGTTACAAACGATGTGTGAACCAGAATGAATGTCAGTGGATTGACAGATACATTTAAAGCATCGAGCCTTGGGCTCTCATATACTCTAGTTTGAATTGTTTTTGTTTCATCTTTGTGGGATGGAGATGTGGGGATGGGCAGTCGATGAGAAAGTGGACTTACCGAAGAGTCTGCCTCGTCTGCGAGATCCTTCAAACTATCTTCGACACGACATTTACGAGTGCAAGGCCTACAAAGCATAGAGAATCAGTACGTGGTCTGAGAAGACGCCAGAGAAGGAAACCCGATCAGTGTAACTATGACAAAAAAAACCACATCGTGTCAATGTCTAGGTATTGACGGTAGACACTCGAAGATAATTTGGAAATATCATCCATTCGAAGAGGCAACGAAGAGAAACAGCAGCTCACCATGGATATCGGCTGAAGTCACGTAGTCGACGTCGAGGCCGATGAGGAAACCATGAAGGGCAGGAAGCAGAGATAGGAAGAAAGTAATTTTTTTCGGGATTTTGACGCGTGGAGTTTAGGGCCGGCACGGCAGATTGCGAGGCATATGTAGCCGATCAATTATCCACATCTCCCATCAAGTCCAGGCTTGTTCCCGGAATGGGTTACTCCTGCTTCATGTCCCAACGCCAAGATCTTGACTGACTTGCGCAACTCCTCAGGACTGGTAATCGCCAATTTAGATTCTTATGATTTTCTTAGAGGCTGAAGATGCCCAGTTTATTGGTCAACGTCTTTATCTGCCAATATCTCAATCCTCCCTCTAAGAGTGGTTCTCTGGGACATGTTCTGGATAAAGGCGCCTATGATGTACTTACACATAATTTGCGCACCCCGTAAGTATGTAAATTCTCTTTTTATGGACAATTTTTCAGCACTTGAAGCCCCGGAGTGCAAGTTAGGAGTTTTAAGAATGTCTCTTAAAGTCCTCATTATAATGCGCGTTCAAGTGCGACAGCTCTATTTTCTTTGTTTCCGAACGCGTTTGTGATGTGAGGCGAGCGGCCTCTCCATTTCCCGTCGCAGCCGCCCATAGTCGACCGAAGCAGCGTCGCAGGTGTTCCACATTCTCGGGTTTACACCCATTGTCCGACGAAATGTTGTTGACTCTTGGTCGGCTCCCTGCCCGGGATCAAGCTCGGTAAGAGAGTCTAACTTCAGCTTCGGAAGGTTCTGACAACATTCCGCATGCCAGATCGAACATATCAATGAGATAGAACTGGCGAGACTAATTCGACGCCATGTACCTGGTCGCACGGGTGAGCAGGCGGCGGAGTTCATCATATGGCTTAGAGTGTCTGGCCACGTATTTAAAGAAATGTGAGACCACCTGTAGATGTCAGTTGAGATTGAATATCCACGATTCTCTCAGCCAGGTCAACCAAGAACGACCACAGTTTGACGCAGATATACCGGGAACTGCAGAGTAGCGGTCCTACTCGGCGCCATCTACAATCATCGAAGCAGATACCCCAGTCACCGAATTGCGATGCACTAGATACTACTGCTCGCCTGTCTTGACTCATCCCGTGAAGAGTCTGGTCAACTTGATGCATGGACTTTGGGGGGGATTTGTGTTGCCCATTCCGATTTCCACCTTGAACCACACTCGTCATCTGAATTGACCCAAACCACTTCAGGCCTCATCGACTCACCAACCGGCGTTCAACCTGGAGCGGTCCGTCCATGGTCGATACCCAAAGTCGTCCAGAGATCTAGTAATGACCTCTCATTTAGCTCATCGGGCCTCGATCCGCCGGTAGAACTTTCTCAGACGACGGATTTTCAAGATGGGGACTTGATCGGTGACTTATCTAGTCCATCCCTCGATGAGGGAGACGCACCATAGGGTGCTGCTTAGTGAGAGGATCTTGGGTTCGCTGATCTTGGTGAGCTTACATGTCCCGGTCCGTTGATCAAGGCCCAAAGTTGATTTTTCCCGTTTGAATAGGCATCGGATCTGCCTGTCCTCCTGAGGCAAGCGTGGATACTGACCGAACGGGTGATCCACAAATAGCCTCTATATTGAGCATCCAACTTACCTGTTTTCTTTAGTTGTTTCGTCCCGGCACCGTGGCGCCGCCATAGAGCCACTGGCCACGTCGACTCTACTTTTATCTCAGGAACCCGCAAAGACGCTCATGGATCAAAATTTACCTCCAACCACTGAGGCTCAAGATTACGACCACATCTCACTCGTACGTGCTCCATGTGGGGCAAAGGGTATCGATGGGGTAGCATTGGATCTTGGCTTTTATTTACCTCAACACGAGGCACCATCCTCGGTATGTCTCTCAATATCCCCGGGGTCAGCGGCTAACCAAACACCGCCCAATACGACGAAGTCCCATATTTAATGAGGAGGCTCCCTCCAAGCCCATCACCAAAGCCTCCAACCGCTCTCCACCTTATGGTTCGTCTGCTAGTTACCAATTGCACTCCCCTAGCTGTCGTGAATCTCTGCAGACTCCGTCGGGTGTTATGATGTATGACTCGGAGATGAAGTCTGAGGCCCAGGCAGGCGAGCTCGACGTCTCAGATTTCGACGACGACCTCAGTTTCGGGTTAATTGACCTCTTCCACATTGCGTTTCCGAGCTTGCCTACCTCGCGACCATCGAATACAGGGGACCTGCAGCCCGAGCCTGTATTCACTTATAAGGACCAGACACTCAAGGACGGTGGCATTGACGGAGAAATCTCGCTGGGAGATATGTGCGCCAGTATAGAATGCGTTAACTCCGCATTAGCTCGAGAGGTCCGTGATGATTTTTGCGACAGTCCGAGCTTACTTCTACCTGATGCCGGCTGCACGGATGACGAGACGACCGACTCCTAAACTTCATTATCGCAAGTGGATGTTGTCGCCCAGGAGCTTGTGCAGCCCGGCGGCGAGCACTCACCTGCTACGGAGCGTCTCATCGGAACTCGATGATTCTAATGCTTTCGATGACGAGACACATGAGTACGGCTCTGAACCATCTTCGCTATCTCTTAGCCCTTTATCCCATCTTCCTACTCTGTTATCGACTCTGGAGGACTATGCTATATCGCCACCTACGGCCATTTCTGGGCCTCCACCTTTCTCGGAACACGTTGCTGGCCAGGCACACGCTCCGGTCAGAACGACGTGAAATCGTCGCCAGAAATAGACCACCATCGTATGGGCTGAAACAAACGACGTTATGACGTGTCCATATCAAGTCAAGACCCACTCAAATCTGCCATAGATTTCTCGCCGGGATTGGGGCGTATCGCAGTGTGCTGATACTGCTTCCGATATATCCGCGTATTCGCCCTCCATCTGGACATCCAAGATCTATCTCTTGTCCGAAGAACTATCGACGACATCCCCTTGTTCTCCCTCAACAAAGTGGAAGGCGATCATCCCGTAGGACGCGCCGATATGCCCTGGCTGCAATGTGATACTGGTGACTTTTTCAGTCGATCGTCCCATGTCAGCGCGTTGAGGACGCTACGACGCTACGGCCGATAAGCTCTGGTCACCACGAACGGACTGAATCGCCTATTCCCTGCTGTGATGTCCATCCCAGGGAAGATCATTCGTTGACGCGAGACCCTCCTGGCGCGTCTTCCACACATGATCAGCTATAAGTTGAGAACAAGATCACCCGCGTGGATATGGAGAAGTCTCATGAAGGACGTACATCGCGAGACATCGCACGGCATGGCACGCCGATCGGACCTTCCTCCGAAATTGTGGATTCTCAGAGCTGGTGGGAGAGAGCGAATGGGCTATTCTTCATGCACATTGGAGCGGAAACTGCGGAACCAAGTCATCGGTCCAGCAAGACAAAAGAACCCGGCTTGAGATCACAGAGAGATACTTGATGCCGACGTGGGACAGACTGATGACGGGACTGACGCTGGCATATGCGACATCGGAGCAGTAACCCTTACGAAAGGCTTATTTTTGGGTGTCGGTAGATTGCTATATTTGATTTGTATAAAATTACAGCGTATGAAAAATAGAATCGTTTCTCATGTCATGGAAGTTCGCGCCAGAAGGCGTGAGGGCGTATATTATTTCGGGCCGATCACGGTATTTTTGGTCTTTGAGAGGCGTGAAATGACGTCGTCGGAAAGCCCCAAGTGTTCTTGGACTAATTTCGGCGGGGTCAAGGCGAGCCACTACACAATCTCGATTAGAATATCAATAGCGAGGGTATAATTTTCCATACCTGGGCCAAACTGACGTCCTGGAATATGTCTGGACCAAAGGATCAGAAGAGTATCTAGAAGGCTCATTCGAACTGGTTACCTGTCTTGAAAATTTCTAGGAATCTCAATGTTGTGTTGCCCGTGTTTTCGACATAGTGTCCTAATACGCATTCAGCACATGCTCTGGATAAAGCTGATAGGAGAATCTTACCCATAGTTGCAGGTACGTAGCCTTCGTAGAACAACGTTAGCATGTCAGCTTCGAGGAGTCATCATTGCGTCAGCGTACCAATGTCACCAGCCTAAAGATATCGTTATCAGCGGCAAACAATGAGCATATTTATCGAAAAAATACCTGATAATTGAATGTTCTCGCGTTCGATTGGGAGGCAAAGATAGTAACGCGGCCGCTTCCCTCGCTAAAGTAACCTGGGGTCAGCTGAGCTTCGATTGGACGATATGCCCGAACGTACAGGAAGAAACTCCATTCGTCCTGAGTTGGGTGCCACTTGGAACATCGTCAGATACGAACTGATGAGATTAAAGAAAGCCTCACGTGGAGCTCCCTGAGGGTGGAGGTCTAGGTCAGCTACACTTTCGCGTGACTTCAAGTAAATAATAACTTGCCTGATTGCGCCTGGTTGAACAGTCACCTCTTGAAAACGTGGTTAGCAAATGGATCAAGGTAATGTCTTGGAATTTAGTACCCGCTGCAGAGATCGTCTTGGAAATCTTGAATGTTGTCGAGTCGACGACTTTCACAGTTCCGCCTGTTAGTTGTGTGGGCTTGACCTTTGACATCTGGAACGAGAACGGCTCTGGGACAGTGCCTTGGGGGCTCTTCGGCCCAGCGCTGTCAGGCTCGGGGAGAGCTGGATTGCGTAAGTTGACAGTGACGACCTAGACAGAGATTTGCGTACCGGCGGGGAAAATGTAGAGCTCTTCGGCAGGGATGTGAGCGAAAGCGGAGATATTACTGCAGAAGGAGATTTAGTTCCTTTCATACCGTGATACGCAAGAGCGACTGACCTTTGGAAATTCTTCGAGAGCACTGGCAATCCAACATTACAATGGTATCTATAACAAACGACTTGTCACCACTTACCTTCCGCCGGGACGTGAGAAAGCCAGTCGGTCAACTGTGGAACTCTTAGCCTTGTAGATACTCAGTAACCAGACCAAGACGGACCAAAAACGTTGAATCTTCGCTGAAGTCGCCTGAGTCGAAGACCTAGATGGATGCTCAGTGAATGGTGTTTTATAAGATGGACGAGATACGTACCAAGAGGAACTCGGAACCCTCGGGGTCATCATCGGTGGCCTGCAGGGAGTGAGGAATCCCGGGAGGGAAGTACCAAAGATCGCCAGGTTGCTGCACAGGGGGTTGGTCAAGGGGAGGAAAAGTCATAGCTACTCCACGTACAACAGTCGCAATGTAGTTCTGTCCGGCTGCGTTGACAGCTGTGATTTGTGTGGATCCCTAGATGTGACGAGTTTGGAATTTGGCAAGGACGAGCTAGCCTCAAGCTAACCTTAAGGACGTATGCCCACTAGTCAAAGTCAGACAATTGTCCGCCGTCCACACATCATTTGAGACATACCTCTGCATTTTTGTGCCAGTGGAGTTCTCTGGCGATGTAGCGTCGGTTATCGAGATAGCAAAGTAATCCTGTGGCGACTGTACCTTACTGCACCAGGTTCGAGGCGCATATTGACACTTGACATTTCTGGAGCGACAAAGAATCAGCATGTGCGATGTACGGAAAGTCAAGAACAACACTGACCCACAGCAATGGGCATCGAGCCGACTAATAGAACGCGCGATTAGCATATTTATTGACTAATCATCGAAGTGAACGATCGCACTGTTCTGATTACGCGCCCAACCACCGGTCTGTAACCTATTGTGGCTGAGACTGAACGCCCACTTTGCATTCGACCTGACAGGGCCGTCAAACAAGCGTCTAGGAGGCGAGATGGGAGCATACTGACACGCTTCCATGATCAGTACTTGGAGGAGCGAGTAAGTCGGGGTTCTGAGCGACGATTTCAGGGTTTGTGGGTCCCATGAGAGGGGCACCTAAGGAACCGCGAATCGGCTGATGGTCACCAGGGCTGTCGAGCGGCCACAAGGGCTCATTGGGGTCAAGGTCGATGAACGGTACAGTGGCGGTTGCTTGGGGAGCTGAAAGCGTAGATGTAGGATGTGTTGCACTAGTGATTGCAGAACTGACAACGACTGATGAGACCACGACTGCGGAAGATGATACAGCTGGGGCAGTGGCTGCAAGCCTAGCGAAGAGGAGAGCGCAGATGCAGGACACAAGGCTTATCATGTTGGCGACAAAAGGACTGGGGTGACCTTGAAGGAGATTTGAGAAGAAAGTTGCGACCTTTATAGGTCGAGGAGCTGAGAGAAGGCCCGACCAAGCTCGTGCTCGTCAGACGGGACCATCTGAATAGAAGTCAAGTCACAAGGCTTCTTCGGGAGGGAGAGGAGTGAAACGTAACACGCTCCGGATCCGACGTAAAGCGAACCACGACAAACGCTGGGCCACTGGGAACGGGGGCAGTCGGGAAGCGCCAAACAAAGGGGGGATACTGGAGATGCCTCGACAGCATCGAGTGGAAAATGCTTCCGCAAAGGGGGTGTCCCGATAAGTCCTCGAGTTCTCGCGGTTGATGACGAGGGCCCTGTAGGTGCGGCATGCAGACAAACCATAGTGAGTAGTGACGCGATGTCAGGGAAAGGTTCGTAATCGTATGATTCCGGGATGCCGCGCGGTTGCACCAGGTGAGTGTGCATCGGAGGGAAGCGTCGTTGCCGGTAGATGAGAGTGCCTGCAGTAAGCTGTAGACAGACTGCGACTTATTCGAAAAAAAGTGATCATGATCAAGACCACGATTGGATGCTAATAATAACTTGCGTGCCATGACGGTGACTGTTGGATTAGGTATATGGGGTTGTACGTGGAAGGGAAAAAATAGGGTTATTTGCCCTGCAGCTCCAAGAAATGATCTATAACGCAGGGGACAGAGATCGTGCCGAATGTCGATTTCAGGCGGGGCCGTGAATATCTTTTCCGACTAGTCTCTTATTCTATAGGGCTCTTTGGTCAACTGTATTTTGCACGAGTGAGCGATAGGATCACTTCGCAGCCACTCACCGTCTTGATCCTTTGATAGAAATAGAGGTTGAGTAGCATTTGCTTCTGTAGAGGTTTCGCCTTGGCAATTCATTTCACACATGTTGCGATGGACCGGCTATGGGCTGGCATCGTTCCAAGGCCATCGTATCTCCGTTTCAGTTCTCACTTTTCTTGAAAGGGTTAGGGTCATTGAGCGCTCCAGCAACTCGCAACTCACATTGATCGGTACAAGTGCCCGGAAGACTGGATACCATGCGTATCGCAAGAGTATAACTCTCGAAGCATCTACTTTGACTCAATCAAATCAACGGGGTTCGCCTGCCTGATGGATCTAGAGAGCTGAGTGGCGTGATAGGGTGATTAACGGGGGAGTAGCATCTGCGACGCGTATTCACTAGCAGTTTAACTCGGCATCGTTAGATTCTGTCCGAGAGACGGGCCGACAATCGGCTTGTTCTGCGGTCAACGTCCATAATTGGCCAGCGCGCGTGGGTCGTATGAGCTATATTTACATCCCAACAGAAGTGCATCAACGGCGGACAATGATATAAAAATGGCTTTTCTAAGTTGCCGGAATAGGTGGCAACGATTGCGTGTGAGTCAATGTCATGGCTAGAGCACCACAGGTCTGGTGACGGAGACATATGAATGGTGGATCCCCATTCCACATCCCCGCTAGTCGCGGTACCAAAGGGCCAACGGCAGGATCGTTAAGAAAGAGAACGGAGTGTTGGCGCTGCCTCGAAGCAAGCGTCTAGTGAAGCGGGGCAGTCAACATGGAAGTACGCCGACACGGCCACCGCTTTCAAGGATGAGGATGGCCTGTCCTACCTCAGCGAACCAGCTGAACCCCTTGTGGTAGGGTCCTCTGCTGTTTGCGATCGGATATTTAGCGGCCTTTATGAACGACTTGTATGGCAATTCGTGCACATGTAGGTGGAGGTGATGGACAGAGTTGTACGGCGGAATGTGAAACCCCATTCTGTAAAGAAGGACGAATGAATTACCCACATTGCATGCCGTTCAAATGTAGCTGTTTACCTGCGCATTGAAGGCGACACGTCAAGATCGTCCAGTAGTTTGTGGCCAATCTCTTCCATGGTTCGCACTGAAGAAAGGTGAGATCCGATTATTAGACTTTGATTGAAAACATACCAAGCGTTGCATCAGACTTTCGTAGGTCTTTCACTGAAGCTGGAGATGGCATTTATACGGGGGCCTGGTATTTTAGAAGCTGTTGGCTTACCAATATGGGACTTTGGAATGACTTGCAGGTGTTGTTCAGCAGCAGGTCGGTGGTCAGAAAATGCAATGAATGTATCGTCCTTGAGAATCAAGTCAACCTTCCTGCAATATGCCCGCAATGAAGTCACCAGAATTACCTCCCATACCACGTTAAATCCGTTATCTTTCGAGACGTCACAAAATATGCATGCTTTTGACCCAGCTAGCTGAGCGCGTTCAGAGTTGAAATGACCGCGATCAGAGGCCTTTGCTGGCTTCAGAAACGGTATATACGCAGCGAAGCATGCAAACATCAGCTTAGCGATTGGATGCCGCACCTCCGATGTTACGATTTCCGCAAGTCCAGCCTGCGACGTTGCTGCAACGGATAGGCAGTTGGTGGCACTGGTTGGTTGGTGGCCAGAAGGCGATCGTCACGCGCGTCACACATGCGTCACAACTCTCATCCACAGCACTCACGCAGGTTTCTGCAAGATTCTTGGCAATCGAATCTACGTCCCGAGGGCCCCTGTTAGTGGCTCGAGTGCTTGTGGCCTTGGTTTCAAGCTAACCAACAGCAGCTCCTTCACGACCTACACAGTCACTGGGATCGCGTATTGGTTTCTTCTGCGCCCAGAATGAATGATTCCACATGCCTTTGCCCTCACATCGCCACTGTACTTGAAAACAGCGATTCAGGCCCGGAATTCTTGGGAAAATACGAGTCCGTCGTGGGCTGGAGCGTGAATCGGTACCAGAATGTGAGAAACACGACGAAACGAAGGAAGGTGAGTACTAGCATTTTGATCAGGTTAAATAGGGTCTCCTACTCCATGCACATAGATCTCGTCACCCTCCTGTGGTACATGCGAATTGACTCTTGCTCGGCCGTTCGTCTGCCTGCATTGCCCCTACACCGGATGCTGGTCAGGAGGTCACGTGACCCGGCATCTCAATGAGGAGGAACATACATTTTGTTCGTCGTGTTCTCTGTACGTTCGTAGTCAGGAACCCTGACCCTCTCTTCGTCCTAGGTCTTGACTCAAAGACGGGATTCGTTTTTTGTGTCCAGTGCAATGATTTTATCTACGATCCTGGGCTCAATGAAGTCTATCTAAAGACTGTGGTCAAGGTGGAAGAAAGACAGACGAAATTCCAAGGTCAACTCTATCACAATGAAATCCTTCGGAAGCTGACATGTCTTCTTTAGTTGCCAAGAAACCTCGAGAGGAATTCAAAACATGGGTTCCGAGCGAGAAGGATACCGCTGCTCTCGAAGGAGCCGTGGCTATTCCTTGCCAAGGTTAGCGTCCCGCCTCCTCGGTACCTGTCGATCTTCATGAGTCTGGGATTCTTAGGAAGGAGAGGCCTTCTCAATCTCGGACAGACGTGCTTTTTGAACGTCGTCCTTCAATCGTTTGCTCACAACCCCCTACTGCGCAATTATTTTTTGGGTGATAAACATAACTGGAAGCAGTGTAAGACCGACCATTGCACATGTTGCGAAATGGACAAGCTTTTCTCAGAGGTCGGTAGAGAACAAATCGAGCGTGGGTGCTACATAACTGAATTGACTCTATCTTAGATCTATTCGGAAGACACTGCCCCGCATGGGCCGATCTCTTTCCTGGCCACGACATGGCGTGCCTCGGCCGAACTCTCTGGATACGCTCAGCAAGACGCACATGAGTTCTTCATTTCGGCTCTAAACCAGATTCACACGACGTCTCGTGGTTCCACCAATGTTTCTTGCAACTGTATCATACATTCCACGTTTGCGGGACAGCTTCAGAGTGACGTCAAATGTGAACGCTGTGCGAACGTCACGAGCACCGTCGACCCCATGCTTGACATCAGCCTTGAGCTCAAGGGAAAAGGAGGAGAAGCAACCTCTGGAGAAAACACATTAGCGGCGTGTTTGAGAAGGTTCGGTGCACCTTTATTCCACCGTTATCCGTGTCCTGTACGCGTCATTCGTCCTAGGTTCACACAACCCGAGAAACTGGGTCCCAAGGAGTATAGTTGCGGAAAGTGCGGAAAGGCATCTCATGTATGCGGTGGCACAAACTTTTCGGTTCTATTGGAGCCGTTCTATGTACCAACTTCTCACTTTCCTTTCGTTCTTCCAGGAAGCTAGCAAACGGCTAAGCATCCGAAAGCTGCCACCTGTCCTGAGCTTCCAGTTTAAAGTAATTACACAAATCTTTTCTCAGTGGAGACGACTTTCTGATTGTTCTTTGCAGCGGTTTGAACACAAGACCTCTGACAAGAACTCGGCCCGAAAGATTGACTCTCCGATTCGGTTTCCTGCTTCTATCAACATGGCACCTTACACCACGCTTGCCATGAAGCATTCGGAGAAGGAAAACAACGGCATGTACGTTGTTCCCTTCTGCCGATAATATTTCCCCTCACGCACAGGTGACTAGATACCGAGGTCCAGAAGGCATGTACGAATATGACCTGTTTTCGGTTATCAACCACGAAGGGAAGTTGAACAACGGTCACTACACTAATTTCGCGCGCTACCAGGACGAGGTACGTCGTTGTCTTTCTCACGAAGATCCCACTGTCGGCAGGTGGACTGATAGCTGTTTTGTTTCTCTCACAGTGGTGCCGTTTTGATGATGACAAGTAAACCTCTTATTATTCGTCACCTTCGACCCAATACTAATTCAAGCTAGGGTCATACCCTCTAATCTCGGAGCTTGTCTGAACTCTCCGGCGTACATGTGTTTCTACGTCAAGCGTCACTTGGACTATAAGCCACACATGACACCAACCTATGTGCTAGCACGCGAGACTGAAGCCGTTCGGGAGAAAGAGATGGAGAAAGAGAAAGAAGCAGCACGGATGAAGGAAGTCGAAGACGCTTTGTTGGCAACCGTCTAATAGGTGTGATGCAACATGTGTACGTGCGGTTATTCCAGAACCCCATGTGAGGTAGCTATGATTATCTGCTCGTCGAGCTGTGCGTCAGGCCGGACCTGAAACCCCAATAGGGAGTCGGACACTCACTGTCCCTCATGATCCATAATTATCCCTCTAGAAGCCCTGGTCTGGCATCCCAGAAGTCCTTCTTGATGATGTCGCAGTACAATACAATGACGTTCGTTTTGGGCTTGACCTTGCGCTTCGGCTTTGTTTCCTTGTCCCGACTCGGGCTAGGTTCGGTCGCGGCATCCGCTGCCGTCTCGCTAGCTTGCTCGCTGCTAAGAGGCCCGGGTGCTCCTATGGGCTGTGAGATCTTTTCGACCGATCAGCAAAAACCGGCGATGACTGAAAGAAATCAAGCAAACCTCTTCGCGAACCAGCACACTTCCCTTCCGATATCGCTCGTCGATTTGGTTGTAGTTCACTTGAAACCGGGAGAATAGGATCTCGTGTTTTTCCTTTGAGACGGTTCCCTGTTGTTCGTGAGTAATCGGAATGCTTGCAAAATTGACGTCGCGAAACGGACCCGGAGGGTAGCGTGAGCCTGCGTTGTGGTCTCCCCTCCTTGTTGGACAAGCGCCCAGAAGGCGGTGTTATATAGGTTGTTAATGTGCGCTTGAATGCCCATATCAGCATCCAGCAGCGAGTCCAGCAATTGAGTACGCACTGTCTGCCTGCCTCCACGCAAAATAATCACGTACTTGCTGCTCCCCAGGATAGAGTACTATCCGACCATCAAAGGACGGCGGATATTGCAGCGGGTTATCAGGAAAGTACTTCGGCCAGTTGAACACGTAGGAGGAGGTGAAAAGGGAAGTCAAGGTCGAGACGATCTTTGCGTTTCGACGGTTGTAAAGGTCTGTGGATTTTCGGAGAAGAAAGCTAATCCAGATATTAGCTGGAAATTCGAGGGATATCAGAAGGGATACTTTTAAGAGAATAGGTGAAGCTCAGAGGTACGCCAGATATACACAGTCCACGAGACTATGAGTGACAATTCTACACGCCTGACTGGTGCATGGCGGGGTTGTCTACAGATGCAGAATTGTCGAGCCTGAAGTGTCCATGACTGAAGAGATTTGCTCCCATACTGACACAAGAACATCGCGGGTATGCAGCTCGATCTGTGATCTGTTGAGCTTTTGATATAGGCTGCGGCCATGTACTGCCTCAAGTTGAGTGCACGAAAACCGTCATCCATCCAAGCGTTCCGTATCGCGTAGAAGTCGCACTTTCGAGGGCGTACTCGGCCGAGAATTCAAGGACTCCCCGCTTTTTATAATCTTTCAGGAAGATTTTCCACAGTACCTGATTTCGTCAGACTCTCCGAACCCTAGGACGATATCTGGGTATTCTTCCATCACATCCCGCGCAGCCCGATCCATCAGCTGCAGGGCGCGTAGATCATTTGGCTTGACAAAGTTATGTTTGTCAGAAAACCTATTGCGAAAAATTCGGTATTTCCTGTGTCTAATGCATAACAGATCATACCGATGAAACGAGTGTCCGTCAAGGCGGAGAACCATGAAAGTACCAGGCAAGAGCGGGTCCGGGAGTTCAAAGCTCCTCACGTAGGCAAACTTCGAGCCGGCCATGTAAAGTAGCTAGAGAGGTCCCGCTTTGCGCGATATAGCAGACTGAAGACTTGCGATCAGAGGTTTTACCTTTTTGTGCAGAGAGCGGAGGAACTGAGTCAGTCACATTCGGAAATGGAAATGTGACTCCGCACTTTCACACCTTCACAAGCTGTACTGCCTCGCGACTGCCTGGCTTAATCTGCACTGCAACTATCACCACTTCAGCCTGCCTAATATCTTGTATCGATGAGCACGACAGCTAATTCCTACTATTTTCGCCGGCGTACGATGGGTCGAGCAGCATCACCACCTACGTGGGCATGCTATGAGCAGATCCCGTACGACGATGATGACTACAGTGACAGTGGCTCCGAATCCTGCTCTGAGGACGACGATGAATACTCAGGAGGCAATGGACGGCTCGAATCAGCGAGTGACTCAGAGGACAAGGACCATGCCGTACCCTCCGGCGACATTCCAGTTGACGATCCCTCCCACGATCTGGATATGGATATCGAGGAAGAGGGAGACGGAGGAGTCAACGAGAAGGCTGCTGATTCTCAGAAAGACATAAAAGGGAAGCAGCGCGCCATTGAGCAAGAACCTGAGAAAGCACCGAGGCAGCATCGGAGGAAGCGTCCGCCCGTATATACCCTACGGCCCATCTTGACCATCCAGAGGAGTCAGGGATTCGTGTGGAATCAGGTATGTCCTTGCTATGCTCCATAGACTAAGGGGACCCGGCCTAACTCTAAGCCGTAACAGGACCTCTTTGTACCACCATACATCAAAGACAGATGTTCGTTCGCTTCATCTTGAATCCTCTTATTGACGCTCACATTTACTAACCTTGTTCTATCTTGTATCTCCTGCGGGCCCCTTCACCCAAATCGCAGACGTAGCTTCGACCTCTCCCCCAAACTCCAAGGGGTTCATCTCGACCTCTGCATCGTCGACAAACTCAGCCCTGACTGACTATGAGGTCGAAGTGGTCGAAATTCGGGTGAAAGAGGGTGACTTGGATTATATCATGCCTTAGGACTCTTGATTTGTTCACCCCAGTGTGCTTCCGCCTCTTTTCCTGGCTTCCATTATAATACTCATTCCCCCCGGTTTTCGTCATTCTTACTTACCTTGTTTCAATACATATACACATCTGCGTGCCATATAACTACTTCATGTACTTCTTACCTCAAATCCTTACTTGTATCTTATCAAAACACGACCTCGCCTCAATGCTTCTAAACCATGTCTGCGTACGTTGCGTACCGCCATGATGCGCTGGAAGGACTTTCCTTGGGAATTTGAATGAAAGAGAGTGTCGTCGAGAGAAAGGTTGCCTCACTGGACGCCAGTTGTTCACTTATTCGTATGCCGAGGCAAAGAATATGAGTCCGCAACTTGGACAGTCGGAGTCCAAGAGCCGTGAAGGCCAGCGTAGTTAGGTCTTGTACATTAATGCGATGTGGTCTGTACTGAGCATTCACCTGATCCAGTTGATTATCCTGCCCACACAATCCAGGCCTGGGCGATGTCTAGAAAGACTTTCGAGGTGCCTTGGCTGGTGGAGCCCATTTCACTTCATCAGCGGGTTTGTGGCGTTCAGGATATTAGAACGCGTGCATGGAGGCTTGAACATGTGGTCGGGATTCGGTTGTGGGTGTTGTCCACAGCCATGTCAGGATAGTGCCCAGTCTTTAGCAAAGATCAGAGAAAGAGCTTGAGCATCCCATCCAGTAACATCCAGTAAATTCCGTCTGTATTTCAAGGATAGAGCAGAGATCTAGTGAGGGCTCCTGAAGCTAGAGGACATGAACAGTAAATATTGGATAAGATCAGGAAAACGAGGAGAAAGGAGACACATACTTTTTCTTGCTGATGGGTATAGTAATGTTATCTCGATCTAATTGTCAGAGCTACAACTGCAAGAGGTATACGTGACCCAAACCTCTTCATGGGACCCACACAACCATGCATGACACCCCTGGATAATAAACTGCTGAGTCGCCAGAATATTCCTGCCTGCATTTCTTTGGCGAGAATTTCGGGAAACATACGCATCGACATTTGTCTTCACATTTTCGAAGAGCGGAAGGCAGCTCGAGGGGAGGGTTTGTCCAACCAGCGATAGTCCAACCTCGATAGGCTTACGTGACCAGAAGCGAGCACTTTGTTCAACCGCGGCAATCTCCGGCTATCCCAATCTGTCCTCATTCCCGCCTCCTTCCCGCCCACAACAACGCCTACTCATTTGGCTTGCATATCCATCACTACATCCACAGCACGCCCACAGAAACTCTGAAATCTGATTCGTCACAGAACTACGATCGGTCAAAGCGTACTTCATACTCCATGAACTAGCCCACTTACGGTTGCCCGACGAAGGGAGAATCAAGCAGGCGCGCACGCAACATAATTTGCCTTTCCAGGAGACCGATGGTACTCTCCAATGAAGTAGATTTCGAAAAATGGGTCCGAACCAATCATCAAAAACTCCTGATTTGTGGGCGATGGATCAACAAACCGCGCAGTTGCTTTCTTGGGCAATTTGATAGCGTCTGACCCTTTTAAGGAGATGGGTACCCTCTGCCAAAGGTCACGCCCTGACCCTACGCGAAACTCACGTGCCAAAAATATGGGTCGGCCCCAATCCCGAGGCTCGATTGGTCTTGAAGCACTTTTGCCAATCAACTGAAATATCCATCTAAGGCTATTTTGAACGGTGACCTACGCGTTAGTCGTGACACTTTGAGATGTCGTTAAAAGCGCAGGGGTATGGACGAAATATCCTCAACAGGAGCTCCCCCACAGAGTTCCAATCATTCTCACCTCGAGTTCACTCTTTCTCTGACATTTTACCATATCCTCTACGACTTTTTCAAATCTCTTCTACGCGATCACGTTACGTGACACTCTCGTGGTACGCCCTTCCTTTCTTGGGTCGGCAGGCTAGTGCGCTAATATATCGTTTATATTTTTCTTGATGCCCTTCCCCATTATTCGTTCCGTCGACGTAACGAATTGCCTCGCGTCCCGAACACATGTGGTGCCTGGATCGTTTAACTTTGTTGGGGTCTTGTGGGTCCATGTGTCTTTTTTTTCTCTTGTATGGCCATCTCCGTAGAAAACATGTCACGCCCGAATCGACAGGAATTTAACTCGCGGTCTCATCCATTCAATCCAACATTCGATAATCTAGGGTCAGACGATACCTCCTATGGGCCGCCCACCGGTGGCCACGGAGGACCTCATGGACACATATCTGGGAGTCACAGGGTGCCAGATGCGTTGAGTCTCCACTCTGGCGGTCCCTTATTACCGTCGCAAAGTTCCCAGTCGCAACGTCGAAATGTACGGGACCAGCGCATCTCTCCTGACCAGGGCCAGGTATGGTCTTTCTATTATGTGGCGCACACGTCCAATTTTGATAATTAAAATGTGGTCATAGGACCCCTCGTATGATTTTTCAGGCATCAACGTCTCTCCCGCCGGAAACTACGCTCCTGCTCCCGGATATCCTGCAAACGTACAGAGTGGCCAAGCGTCTCGTCCCCATGACCAATATGGTGCCGGAGGACAGTTCAGTAGCCCCGATCCTGCTTTCCAAGGCTACCGAGACAACATATCAGCGCATCCTATGGATCAGCGATTCATGGGGGTCGATTCTGGTCTCTCTCGTCGGGGGACGAGGAGGGACCCCTCTATGCCGCAATCGCACGCCCAGTCATTCCAACCCAGCCCACCTCACGCCTCTTCTACCAACTTCCCTGACTATCGCTCATCCACTGGGCCGACGTCATACTGGCCTGCCGGGTCCGCCAACCAGCCCCCATTTGACTCGCCGTCGCCTTCATCTTCATCCGATGGCAGCACGAATATGAAATACGAGTCTACCACCCTGTCCCTTAGTCCCAGAGAAGCGCTTCCGCATCTGCCCATTGAGGATTATTTGAGGCAAGAGATTCCTGCGTTACCACGCAACGGACCTGTCAACCTATGGGCACTACCTGAACCTTCGCCAGGCGCGCGGCCGCCTCTAACATACAAGCTTCTCGCGTCGTTGGCCATATTCGGTAGTCCTTATAAGCGGCTGTCCCTTCAAGAAATCTACGAGAACATAGAGCAACGGTTCGCCTGGTATAGGAATCAATCTGAAGAAGAGAAGAAGAAGTGGCAGGTGCGCGCTTAAATAATTTGAAGTGACGATTCAATTTAACGCTCGAGGCATCTTTCAGGGCTCTCTACGTCATAACCTGTCACTCGAATGCATATTCCGCCACAACGGCCGACCCGTCGCGGAGCCCGGAAAGGGTGGCTACTGGACTCTCACCAACGCTGACGGCTACGGTCAGAAGCGCCCACGTAAACGCAGGGGCAAGACCTCGAAAGAACGAGCCAAGCCCGAAGATGAAGTTGACCAGTTGGCCGAGGACGACGAGGACGTTTACACCCAAGGTCATCCTGGCGGCCGACTGGTCCGATCGTCTCCAATCCCACAACACAGCGCACAAGCTTCACCTTACGCTCCCGGCCCTCAGCCCGGGTCTTCGTTCGGCGGGGGTCCGATGTCCAACAGCGACTCCTTCAATCCTGGAGTTGTCTTCGGCCAGCCGAGCTTCCCACCACCCGGTCCTATGCGCAACTTCGGTCAGGATCCGGTCCCGCGCATGCAAAGCCTTCCTACCATGGGTAACCGGCCTGGCAGTCGCCAAGGCTTGACGAGGTCCGCAACTTCTCCCTTGCCTGGAATGCACAATTATCATTCGATGCCGGGCACCGATGATGGACAACGCCGCCATGGGTACGAGTATGGTCAATACCAAGAGCAAGGCGCCATGGACGTCGACGAAGACTCCGGGAGGGCTCGAGGTTCCCGCAGGATGGATAAAGGGATGCGCCGAGGATACAATTAGATGGCCATTCGTCATCGCTAAAGTGAGTTAATCTTTCCAAGCATTACTTGCAGGCCCATGTGTTGACGCGCAGTTACCTCGCTATCTAGATTTTCAACGACAGTGGTATCATATCATTGCCTTGACCGGATTATGTCTTCGTCTCGTACACCTATCCCCTATGCTTCGCCTTTTTCTGGAACACTCTGTCTCAAGTCCTTCACACTCCATGTCATATTTTTCCCACTATCTCATGTTTGCTATACTCCGCATCTTCCTTTGCTATACTCCGCATCTTCGTTGCTATGTCCTCGCATCTGTCCCCGCTCTGTTTGTCGCATCGCTATCTTGCTAAGTCCAACTTCGTTCTTCGAAGAAACTAAATTGTATGACTATTGGTAGGAACATTACGTGGCTTTGATATAATGCGAATACTATTTGTTATTTGTGCCTCGCACCGTCTTTTGGTGTGCTTTTATATCTTTAAAATTTAAGAAATCGCCATTGAACGACACCGAAACGACGCCGCGGTCTACGGATCAGGCTGCGGATGGTTGTTTCCTTTATCGCGGAATAGCCCTTAGACCAAACAGCGACCCCGAACTTTCCTTGGATCACATCCATTGGTTCAAGGCGTCAATACCATTCTTCTGTTCCACATACCATGATATAAGTTGTACGCGAATGCTCCTCAGCTGGGTATGTTAAAGGTATGCATAGACCAGTATACTTGGGAAGCGAGCAAGAAACGCATGTGATCGATTTTACTATCACAGACTGAGAAAAATTTTGCACTCGGGAACCCGAATTCCCTCTTACACTGTGATGGAGAGCCAGGATGGCTGAACGTTTCATCAATTCTTACTCAACCATGACTCACGTCAACCCACCTTGATCCTGCTATAAGGATTTCAAGGGGATAGCGCCAACCGACATGGCATCTCCATCGCCATCGCCCAGGATGCGGGACGAAGCCTCTGAGGAAGAACAGCCCATCACCAAACGGACGCCATTACCCAAATTTCAGCTGTTCATCGTTCTACTGATACAATTCGCCGAGCCTGTGACTGCCACAGTCATCTATCCTTTCGTGAACCAATTCGTGCGCGACACAGGTGTAATCGGTGGAGACGAACGTAGAACTGGATATTATGCTGGGATCATTGTACGTTTCTGAAACATGGCTTCGAGATTCTTCCCCACTGACATATGGCGATCCGCAGGGGTCTGCCTTCTTTTTTGCAGAGGCTGTAACTGTCTTCCACTGGGGATGGGCGTCAGATAGAATCGGGAGACGACCGATTCTTCTGCTTGGTCCGATTGGCCTTGCGCTTGCCATGCTGAGCTTCGGTGCTTCATCGAAGTACTGGACGCTGGTTGTTTCTCGATGTGCCCAGGGTGTATTCAATGGCAACATTGGTAAAAACCTTTTTCCAACATTGCTTTCCCACCATATGACTAACCCGGTACTACGCAGGAGTCTCGAAAACTGTGATCGCTGAGGTCTGAGATATCTTCTGCCTGCCAGTGATGTGGCCAATGTGTTGATGCTTCATCGCATTACAGATTACAGATGCTACGAATATCGCAGACGCATTTGCGACGATACCGTTAATGTGGAGCCTTGGTACGACTATTGGGTGCGTTCTAATTCAAACATGACTGTTTCCCTTTTGACGAATCTCCATCCACTTATAGACCAATCTTCGGTGGACTTCTCGCGGAACCTGCTAAAAGATGGCCCCAACTATTTGGAAAGATCGATTTCTTCCATGCCCACCCATATTTCCTTCCTTGCGCCGTGGCAGGATTGCTCGCCTTACTACCTGGTGTGATCGGCTTTCTCGGATTGAAGGAGGTCAGTCACCGTGTATCTGAAGTGTGATCTCTATCCATATATCTTCCTCCAGACTTTGCCGTCAGCGGTTGCGAAACAGAAAAGGGAAAAGCGCACAGAAGATACCCTCGATACCTCCAATTCTGATCCCGGTTCTTCAACGCCTCTCCTCGCCGGTGATACCCCAAGTTATGGGTCTGGCAATATACCCGAAGAGCTACATGGACCAGCCCGCTCGGCAGACGGAGAGGCTGCAAAGACGGGAACACCACCACCGTTTAGCGCCCTACTTATTCCCCAGGTTATGATACCTCTCCTCGTCTACATGGTCCTCGCCTTCGTAGACATGAGCAGCCAAGTTCTCCTGCCTCTCATGTACTCCACCTCCATCCCAGTCGGTGGCCTTGGCCTCGACCCTTATCGCATCGGGATAATCCTGAGTGCGTTCGGCTTCTTCAACGCCATCGTCCAGCTCACTTTCCTCGGACGGCTCATTCGGAGGTTCGGTCCGAGGGCGATGTGCATTGTTGCGACAATCAGTTATATTGGCAACATCGGCCTCTATCCGCTGTTGGGCTATTTTGCTCGCAAGGCAGGCCGGGTAGACGGAAAGGTGTGGGCGGTCATAGTGCCGCAGCTCCTGTTCCGTTTGACGAATGGCATGGGGTATGGTACGTGAAAACCTCACCCGTCGCTCGGCGTTTCCCGTGTCTTACGGGTCTGCTAGGGTCCATCCAGATAATCATTGTGGATAGCGCGCCCAGCCGGGCTTCTTTGGGTGCTACGAATGGTCTTGCACAGGCCTTAGGCTGCTTCGCAAGATCTATCGGCCCCGCAGTCGCATCGTCTTTATTCTCTATATCCCTTCAACATAATCTCGCTGGAGGAAATATGGTTTACTATGTCCTTTTGGGATGCACGTTCCTTACCCTCCGCCTCACGTTTTTGCTGCCTAAAAATCTGAGATCGCAGAAGGCATAGATAGAGGATAGAGGCAGCGCAAATTTCGGCATGTCGTTTTAATAGGAGGAATATATCCTGTACAAATTCTAGGGAAACGTCCCGCGAAAAGCGTCCCTTCACAAAGCATATCTGTTCCTTAAGCAGGACAGAGGTCCACTTCGCAGCTCCATACCAGCCTCATTCCAAGTAGCCAGCGACTTGAATAATCCAAAAATCAATTGCATATGCATAGCTCTACGCAAAAACAGGCTATGTATGTGATATGTGCTACACAGGAGTATGTATGTAGCTCGTCGTGGCATAATGGTCGTTAGATGATGACAAGATACAATGAGCAAGTAAGGTATATAAACAAATCCCACGTAAACGCACGAGCATGGAGCGATGATCCAAGAACCTCGACCAAGAAAAATCGGTGACGCCGAATCAGCTCGTAAGGTCCGCCACGCGCACCCTAGTACGGACACATTCACCGAGGCGAACAGCCATCCGGGGACCCATCGCTAGACCTCGAGAATGCACACCACTGAACCACTACAAGCCACGAGCAACAGCTCACGCAGGGGTCCAATTACTATCCAGCCCCGCCGCCCACGGCGCACTCGAAAGCTGCGACAGCGGACTCGTCGGCTCAGGCGACGACATCTCCTCCCTCCCAAGATCATCCATATCCAACGACGCCACCATCCTATGCGTGCCCGCCCTCTCCGGTACAAAATGAGCCGTCGGCGGCGCACTAAGCACCGAACCGCCCACCGCCGTCGGGCTGCGCGAACGGGGGCCAAACGCCGACATAGCGGGCGAGCCACGTTTACGCAGGTCAGAGGAAATGCTACCAGAGTAGGCTAGTGAGTGTCCACCGCTGCTGCTGTGGGTGTGTGCTGCGACGGAGAAGGCAGAGGGGCGGGATGAGGCGGAGCCGGAGAGGTCGCGTCGGGAGGAGGCGGGGGCGGAGCCCGTGGAGCGGCTGTGAGTTGGGCTGAGGTGGGTGCGCATGGAATAGAGAGAGGCTTCTTCTGAAGAGAGGCCGGCGGGAGGTGGAACGAACTGTAGTGGGAACGCGTCAGCAAGATAGTCGTGGGTGAGGGTTGAAAAGGGAAGTGTTACCTGGCCGAAAGTCGTCCGTCGACCGCCCATGATACCCTGTTCGGCTAAGGACCTCCACCCCTCTCCAGCAACAGGAGGCTCTTCCTCAAGAACGTCAATGGAGATCGCGGCAGCCGTGTCCTGGTTCGACAGAATCGAAACTGGCGCGCCAATATGTGTGATCGTGGAAGATTCATCTGTCCAAGACTTGTTGGCCACGATACCGAGACCGGGCGGGAAAGGGTGCGCCGATATCCCATTGCTACTGCCCGTAGTCGTCTCCCGGAGAGATGACATCGACGACGTAGATGAGGACGCAAACGGCGAGACCGAAGCAGGCGCAGGCGTGTCTAGGATATCGTAATCCAGTGAGAGGCCGTGGTTGACGTTCGTGGTGCTGGTGGAGTAAGAGTGGGATGTGGCAGGAAGGTCTGGCATGGGTGGAGCAGCAAGGGCGACGGTAGAGCTTGAAGGCCAGCCTGATTGCTGGGGGGCGGGTCGAGAGGGTGTCAATGCTCTTGGTAAGGGTGCAATGGGAGTCCCGCCAGAAACGGGCGTGCCGGGTAGCGAGGAGTGGGCATCGTGGTAGATAGTACCAACGCTTCGAGCGCTGGCGGTCGAGACAGGGCGTTCGCCGTCAAAGCCCAGGCCGAGACCTAGCCTCCGAGAGGTCTGCGTCTCGGACATCTCTGGGGACCCCGGGCCAAGCAGTGCTACACCGATTTCGAGATCATCATCGTTGAGGGGCGAGGCAAGGAAGGAGTTGGTACGGGAGTTACGTTGGGAGCTGCTACCAATGTTCTTGAACCAACTTAGACGGTCCAGGCCCAGGCTGTGGAATAACCCGCCGCTGTTCCGGTGCGAACTACTCTCCCTGAGGGGGTGAGTTAGGCGAGGCGGGGACCGGGGTGTGAGATCCTCCGCTCGAACCCGACGCGCAGTAAGCAGTGTTGCAGCCTCGTCTGCGTCCGGGTACGCGGAGATGGAGGACTGTGAAGACTTGTGGGCGAAGGGAAGGAGATCGGATTTAGGAGCGAGTCCCCAACCAAGGTCAGGGTCAATCAGACGAGGTGGGGGAAGCAGAGGCGAGTAATTGGCATTCTCAGGGAGCACATCCTCTTGGTCCAATCGTTGAAGCTCCTCTGGGGACAGAATTTGACCACCGACTCGTTGTCGATGGAGCTCCTCAGCGGTGCTCGGCAGCAGGTTCAAGGTCGGACGTTCGATGAGGGTGCCATAGCCAGAATGATTGGTGGCAGATGAGCCCCCAGAGGATTGACTACCAGTGCCCGGGACGGGAACCCGTGGGATGCCTACGTATGGGGGCACAACAGACCTGCCACCCATCTCGGGATCGGGGGGTTGGGTGGGAGTGCCTGCGCCGCTGCGCCGCAGGAAAGTGTCACCCTCTTCGCCACTATGACGTGGTGATCGTTCAGCCCAGGTAGTGCGGCCGTCAGCTCCAACGATTTCGAAGCTATCATTGACCCCACGGGCCACAGGCGTGAATGAAGGCTCCTCGTCACGACGGTTTCTGCGGCCTTTGCAGCAGAGGAAGAGGAGGATCCCGAGAATGAAGATGAATATAACGCCAAGGATGCTGGCAATGATAACCCCGATGAGCTGGCCGCGCGAGAGGTGGGCGGAGCCGACTGGGCCGGGAGAAGGGGTGGATGATGCGGATGGAATAGAAGTCAGTGATGAGGTTGATAAAGATACAGAAGACGGGAAGGAGGTAGGTGTCGCGGCGGATGTAGATGAGGTAAGCAAGGTAGATGAGGTAGATGCGGTGAGTGTCGTGGGTAAGGAGGAAGGTATCGCAGTTGTCGTAATGGAAATCCCAGAGGATGTGGATGGTAAATTCGTTGATGCTGGTGATGTCAGGCCACCATAGGTCCAGTCCGGGTTGAGTGGTATCTGTACAGACTATTAGCCCGCACCTAGCTTCGTCGTATGTGCCACTTACACTTGGTCCATAGTAGGTCAATGGCAAATATAGCACCGTCGTCGAAGTGGTTATTGGTATGCCATTACCATCGAAAATTACACTTGGTACAGGTGTCAACCATGGGGGATATTCCTGAGTGGGAGCAGCCATTGGGCTGAGGTTTTATTATGCAGTAGCTGGGAAAAGTCGTCAGTAGTGAGCGTGGGGTTTCTATAACCAAAAATGAGCTGTCAAGTGCGCAAAACAGCAGAAATTTGACACCATACCGTGTTCAGTCAAATCCTTAAGAATTTGGATCGCAATGTGAGTCGTTTCGACGCGTAAATGGAGGAGAGGGGATGGGGAGGGCGGTAGGAAGAAGAGTGGCTTGCTATCCCCGAATCACTGGTGTTGAACCAACGTCACGTGAATGTGATCAGACTCGGACACTGCGGCCCGGGCCACCGTCGACGACCCTCAATCCTAGTGACTGAACAAGCCTGAACACCAGCGAGCAAGTTGGTCGAGACTCCACTGGAACTGATAGTAAGACGGTTACCTCAGTGCTATATAAAGCTGCGCTTACTCTACTGAAGGCCTCAGGTTTTCTCGTTCAAAAATGATAAACATCACCGTCATCTGATTTTTTTAAACTATCATCACTTTGGTTTGTCCGTCCAGGCGCAGGACAGAGAAATAAATAACCTTGGTGGCATTGACAATCTTACGATCATATCCTCAGCAGCTGCTACGGGCCATGGCTCGGCATTCCCAGAAGACACATCTCGGGGAATCAATTTATTTAGATTACTATCACAGACCTTCCACTGGGAATTTTGGTCGAAATCGGTCGACAGACGACATCGCTGCTGATATGATGGCCTCATGCCAGCAGAGCTTGTCTTGGGGCAAATGCAGGCCCCACTGGTCTCAACTTGAACCGTTGGCTAGGATGTTCAACACCATGTCCTCCGACAGACGCCCGGTTATATTTGGTTTGTCGACGTGAAGGACCGTGTCGTCTTCCTCCGGTGTCACGATGAGGATGTTGATCACTCATTTCATCGCCGCAGGAATGAACACCAGGTCTCGAGAGTGTCTTGTCACTGGAGGTATGCAATACGAATGGTCACACATAATGAATCATTTTTCATAGACAAAATGGCGTCGAAACTGGGATACCGAAGTACTATATATGTAGATACAACGATGAGGTGCAAAGCTGGATGAGGAAAAAGCAAGGAGACGCACCGTAACATGAGCTGGAGTGATGCCCCGCGAAGGAATCGAAGCCGAGCAACATGGGTCTTCACCATCGGCCGAGCACTTGAACGTCGTGTCCTTGGACGCAGGATCCGCATGTGCCCAGTATTCAATCCCTGATGAATGTCTGAGTTCCAGGAATGAGGAATAGTATGGCCATCTACCATGGTGGTGGTATCCTAAAAAGGTTGGTATGATCGTAGGCACTCTAGTGTCTCTCGTCTGTGATGCCACTTGGGGTACGAAGGCCAAACGTAACATACCCGTCAGTTGTGTGTACCACTTTTATATGTGATGAGCCACGAGTAAGTAAATACTGAATAAAAGGGCTGGCTAACCTCGGAATGCTCGAGGACCGAAGTCGGCGTTCACAAACTCTGCAAATATCTTATTCTGCGAGGCCTCAGGGCGGATTTCATGGAGTTCGCTTGGTCAGGACGTACACCGATCCTTGGAGCGCCGTAGGTATAATTTCTGACTTCGCTGCGGCACTTGCATAAGGAAAACGTCGAGCTATGTCACGACCTGTGACTTACGTCTTAGGAAAGTTGTGTTTCAAAGTTACAGCCGCGAGAGTAGACAGAGCCCCTCCCAGAGAATGCCCTACAGTCACGAGAGAGAATCCCGGGTGTGACTTGAGCTGTTGGGTTACGATAGCAAGAACCTGTATGACAACTGAATCCCAGCTGGAATGATGATGGGTTTCGCGAAGTTGAAGGCATGGTCAAATTCCTCACGCGAGAAGAAATCCGTTATGCACGCGAGTGCCGGCTAATAGGGGAATATAAGGCTTGGGTATGACACTCGAGAGATGCAAAGAATCGAAATCCTTACATGGTGCCGAGACTCCAGGTGTCACGAATGGCACGAGAAAGATTTGCGTGTCCATCAAGAAATCGACAATAGAGACACTGCGAACAATCAAAGTCATTTGAAAGAAGGGATGGACGATCCCAGAGCTCACCTGCCGCGAAGAGCAACAATTATTTCACCCCGACTCGAATCTCTCGCGACGAACCCTTGAATGTCCGTCATCGCGTTGGAGAACTGCCGAAGTGAGCCTCCTGGGAACCTAAGCAACAATGATGGGGACGACAGACCTGTAGGACGAGAGTCTTTCCATTGGGACGTGGGCAGAGGATATTATAAGCGCAAGACGCGTATTTAAAGTAATGGATTAGGTCTTTGTAGGTAGCATCTGCCCATAAGATGATGAGATGATGCCGAAATATCTGGCAAATGAAAGTTTCAGCTCCATGCCATACTCGCACCTGTGGTAGTTTCGCGCTGAAAATCAGACATGTAATTCGAATGAGTCAAATCTACGTTACTAGAAACGTCGATGGGTGGTGGTTGGGAGTAAGATGAGCGCCAGGCTCTGGCATTGGCAAGGCTCTGGGTCAGTGGCAGGTAATATAGAGCACGTGACAGTTCAGGGCCGGTTCATTCGCGCTGCATTGTTGGTGAGAGAATTATTCGGTGAAACCGTCTACTATATCTCCCAAGCGCATCTCCTCCTGGCTTCCATGAAACGGCGCGGTAATAAGTCCAGCAAGGTGTGTATTTTCTATTTCCTGTGGAGTATCATCTGATAGTCTGTTACAGGTCCCAAATGTCAAACTCCGGCCAGCCCAGGAGGGTGCAGTGACGCGACTTCAACGATATGATAGTTCTATTTGCTGGGCGGAGGATAGTCAGCTTGGGAGCGATGACACGAGCATAGTGGACCTATGCCCAAGGCCGTTCAAAGGTCTTGTGCTGTCTGCGACAGGTGTCAGTGACAAGGTGCGCACACTCTTGCTCAATGATAGGCGTCGCAAGCTTAGGCATCACCCAGCCCACTTTGTTCAAGCAGGCGTTGGAGCTTGGTGCGACGTCTACGAGCGCTTTTACGGATCGCGTGACACATTTGGTGGCAGAGGGTCACGGCGGTGCCAAGTACAATGTGCGTGGTCGTCCGGGAGCCTTCTACTGTCTGTTCATTCGGCTTTTGTAACCAGTGCGCGCTGGAGCGGAAGATACCAATTCTCAAACCGTCTTGGATAACGGACAGCTATCAGATATGGCTCAAGGGAGACGATGTTGAATTGGAGGAGGTGCGTGATTAGATTCATCCAGCAGTTCATGTCCACTAATTTCAAACAGAGCATAGAACGCCATCGCCTCCCTATCTTCTCGGGCATCATTTTATGTCCATCCGGGATCACGGATATCACACGGCGGACGCAGATCAACAAGTTGCTTACAGAAAACGGAGGGGCGTATATGAAGAACCTCGAACGCCCCGTCAAGGTCACTCATCTGCTCTGTTCTGGCGACGAGGAGACGGAAAAGATGCAGTATGCAGAAAAGTTCAACAGCAGAGGCGAAGCGAACGTCCACCTGGTTTGGGAGGAGTGGTTTTGGGACTCGCTAGAGTTTGGAGGTAAGAGTTACGTCTATTTGGTGATGCCTTACTGACATCGAGCTAGGCAGGTTCGACGAAGAGAAATATCAAGTCCGGCGTCCGAGGCCAGAACGTAAATCTCTGCCCGAAGGTATGCATATCTTTTCTGTGGTTTTCCATATGCTCAAATTTCGGTCCAGCCGCTACCTCTCCTCCGTCATCTGCAGTTATGTCTGAACAGCAGGAAGAAACGGCTCCAGAAACGGCTCAAGACGAAACTGAGGAAGAACCAGCCGCTGTGCAGCGGTTACCCGCAGCCACACTTCAATTATGGGGCAGTCTTCTCGGGGGTCGCGGTTATGAGATAACAGACGGAGAACTTATCAGAAGTCCTCCGAAAGGTCCACGACCTCCTGTGCCACCATCACCGCAAGAAGCGCTGGAAAAAGGAAAGGGGAGCCTGCTGTCTCAATTCCGACGCTCCAACTCGTTTGCCCCGGCACGTCCAGACGCGCCATCCTCAGCGCTGCCGCAGCCTTTCAGACGAAGTCGGACCGTTGCCGCGACGAACGTCATGGATGGGGCGACCTCCTTCATGGCTTCGGGCCAGCCTGGTCGAGAGAAAGTTGGGGAGAGTTCGACGTCCGCTGCAGCAGCTACTTCTACGATCTTTGCTGGTCGCAAATTCATCGCATTGGGCGAGGCTAAAAGTCCTTCGGTACGAGTGGCAATTGAAGAGAATGGCGGCAAGATGGCGGTGGAGTTCGAAGACGAGGATGTGGACTTTATCATTGTTCGACTGGTCAGGTACAGTGGCTCTATGTGCATTTGTGGTCTAGTTCTCATCGTTTTGTGCTTCCCAGCGGCAGCAAACTCTACCGAGAAGAACATGACGAGTCCCAGCGGGTGAAATATCGGACGGAATGTTGGCTAGAGCATTGTGTGTTCCAAGATCGCGTTTGCCCGCCAGAGGACCACATTACATTCTTACCCCTGACGATCGAAACACCTATTCCAGGTGAGCCACGTTAAACTTCCTCTCGTATATGTGCTTACCCTCTCTCCGTAGGGGCCGAGAACATCAGCCTGAGTTTCTCGGGTTTAGATCAGGCGGAGGCAACCTGGGTAACAAGACTCCTTCGGGCGCTAGGTGCTCACCCTCGATTCTTCCCGTGTACTCACCTTCTGACGCAGCGTCATCGACTAGGCATAAACCTGGAACAATTCTTCTCGCGCAGGTCGACACACTTGCTGTGCCCGTCGGCGACGGGGCCTAAATTTGAAAAGGCATGTCAATGGCGTATACCCGTCGTCACCATGGAGTGGCTCGCTACGATCGCCGGCACTGCGCGTATTCCTCCAGCCTCAGATTTTCTGGTTCCTGGCTTCCCACAGAATATCGAGCGAGGGGCGGAGGAACTCATGGATGTTGATGTCAACAATAGAAGGAAAGGGAAGGCCGTCGACAAGGGGAAAGGGAAGATACTTGTTGAGGATTCTGTAACCGAAAGCCCATCCCCAGCCGAAGATGGTACGCTTATAACTCACGCTCTCATATGCCGAGCTGAGATTGCGTCTCTTAGACAACCCGTTTCTGGCACAGTCCCCCGATCGTGCTACGGACCCTCCAGCTCACAATCTTATACGTCGGCAAGCGACTGCGTCTCCCCGAAAGGCGCTTGTCGATGTAATTACTGTTGCCACCCCCCGACGGCATCGCCACCCTCCATCGGCACTGTCACGGCCCGAGTCCCACTCAGATGTGCTTCCTTTTGGGAGACCAACCGGGGCATTGGCCGGCCATTCACAAGCAGAACTTCCTGCCATTAGCACACCATCCCGGACAAAATCAGCACCGGACATCCGCACCACACCCAACACACCTCATCACCACACTTTGCATCCCAGGGCACCCTCAGCCCCGGTCACATCCTACTACAATCCCGGTCGAAAACCTACTCCTCGAGAGATTGAGCGTGAAAGGAAACAGACCCGGATACCGTCATCCAAGTCACCCTCGCCTTTGAAGATTCCTCGGCAGGCGCTCGATCGCATGCCCACTGAGTCGCCGACTCGAATCCCGAGGGACGTAGCAAAGGCGCTTGAGGATAACATCACAACGCTGCTAGGCAAACGGCAGCCTTCTGAGCAGGAGCCTCCGCCGGGTAGCGTACGGCCAGGCAAGCGGCAGCGGCGCCAACGCCCAACGAGAGTCCAGTCGCGACAGCCATCTGACGCACAGCTGGCAGAGCTCCCGGTCGCCTCGATACCAGCATTCGGCGACTCCATGGATCCATACCAGACGCTCGACGAGCTCAACCTTCTCGATCCCGTACCAGAAACCAGTATGCGTGTTACGTATGAGGATCCGAAACAGCGGGAGGAGACGAAGAGGTTGATGAGCTTGCTCAATGTGGGATCGAGAGTCGAAAGTCAGGCTGCGGGGCCGTCTGATCGGGCGGGGAGCAAGGGTGCTGATAAGGGGACGACGTTGCGGACTCGGAAAAGCGCAAGGATAGCTGGGTTCTGATGCCTTTGCTTCGTTTGTGAAATGTGATGTAATATCTATCGCATCTTGTATCATTTAAGTAGGTCGGTTTTTTTGCATGTAATACCCGTTAACAGCATTGATGTGAGGAGGCTCTGTATCTGGTTGTCCGATTGTTAAGTAACTGATTTTCGGGCTACGAAATAATAATGTGTATTCGTATCCCTTCAACAGCCGCCAGAGCAGACATCATACAGACGTACATTCCAATCATATCAAAGCCAGTACAGCTTGACGACTACCAGTCTCCGCTCAATCCGAATGCCAACTGCGCATGATGTCTTTCGCAATGCATAATCCAGCAATTCCCTGAGGTCTCAAGCTACTCGCACGGCGTCAGTTACAGAAAGCCAGCTCAAATTCAAGACGGCCGACGTGACTATCTCACCAGGTCAAAATCCTCGTCGTGCAGTGATCCCAATTGGATGATACAGCGCCATTTACAACCTTCCTCGTCTGACGGGCATCCATATCCCCAGTTCCCGCATTTGAATTTTCCTGCCAGGTCGTCGGTGTTCAGGTAAATTATAAGTTCGATGTCATGAGCGCTAATAATACCTTTTTCTGGGTATCCGAGGATTTTTACTCCTTCGGCAGGTGCATGTTCAGTGTAGAAGTCTTCAGAGACGTCAGGAACATATGTCCGATCCTCATCGTGCACCATTTCGAGTTTCCCCTCTGTCCAACCGTCTAGGACATAGAGAGGTTTGAACAGCTCGTCCCCTGTAAGTTGCGAATGGATATCGCGCCAGTTCTGTCCATCAAGGCCAATCGCCCGCCCGCCAAGAGGTGAGGAGGACTCTCCGGGCCCGACATAAACCATATCTGGTGCTGAAGCAGATATTATCCGCATCAGCCAGGCACAGTCGTCTTGGATTACGGTACTTTCGAAACACTCGGAATCTGAGCAAGCTAGAAATTGGAGAATTGGTTCCGGTGGCACTTCATCAGCCGTAAAAAGATTCAGAAATTCCGTCGGATGACCAGTCGCAAAGAGTGGCAGAGGAGAATGGGTAACAGTGGGCTTTGGCATGTGGGGCAGAGCGGCCAAGTTTCATCCTCGCGCAAGAACAGCGAGTCGCCTCCCAGGGTGGCGACGGCTTGGCTCTCTGGAGGTGGCACAGAAGAGATCAAAGGTTTGTATGATCTGCGAAGGATGATTTCAGACTCTTCGTGCATACTGGACTGGAGCAAGTTGATAGGAACTCAAATTTAAAGAAAACATGAGTTCTGGATGAAGATCTTCTCAAACGGCTTGGCTCTGATCGGACTATCGACCACTAGCAAAATGGCTGGGCTGTATCATCCCAAGGTCCTGCTCGCAGCTAAGTGTAAGATAGCAAATAAATCGGGTGTCAATTGTAGTGGCGAACCACAAAACCGTTAATAATATTAACATCCTCCTCTACACTGAGCTACACTGTGACCGTTTTCCTTCAACATGATAAGATAAGATTGATCCGTTGATAAGCCCGGTTGGGAATTTATATGTTCAATTAGGTTCAATTGCCACAAGGCTGCCAGTGGTCACGCTCTTTGAGCGCTTATTGCCTGGCTATTCTGTAGCATGTCTTCAGCTGGCTGTCTGATGCTTCATCATGGTCCTCACAGGAGACAGTTCCGGGCCACTTGCATCTGCTCTTGTCACGGCCAGATACATCGTGAATCTCGATAGTGTGTCTTATCCCGAAGGCATCAAGAGCCCTGCGGCCGATCTCAACCGTGACGCGAAGCCCGGAAAGTTCAGGTACGTCAGCAACGTCTTCCTAACTCCTAACAACATACTTGTCTACAGTATGCTCTAGATATGACCGTGATTTTCTTCTACAGTTCGTGGGTGTCTGCAAAGAGCCGCCTGACGACCTCTCTACCCTTGACGCCCTTGGCCTCAATCCAGCCAAAAGATCTACTAGTGATATTCGTCCTGTCCTTTTGAAACTCTCTGGAATCCCTCACGTCATCGAACCTATCAATCCTCCCTTCATGAGAGAAGCAATGCTCTTGAAGCGCCCTATACCTCTGCCACATACATATAACAATCGCGACAGGAGGACATCTGATAACGTGGATCACGACTTCCCCAACATGGTGGACAGCAGGGTCAGGGGTCTGCTGAACGAGCTCACCGAGAAGACGTTTGACTCCATCTCAGACCAAATCATCGCATGGGCGAACAAGTCGGAGAAGGAACAGGATGGACGGACACTCATCCGAGTCATCCAGCTTGTGTTTGAGAAGGCAACGGATGAGGCGACCAGGTCCGAGATGTATGCCCGCCTGTGCTGGAAGATGATGCAGCAGATCAGTCCACAGATCCAGGATCACCGCGTGAAGAATGCAAAGGGCAAGCCCGTGGCAGGTGCTCAACTCTTCCGCAGATACCTGTTGAACAGATGTAAAGAGGACTTCGAGCGTGGCTGGGTCGTTAGAGAGGCTACCGCCGCTGCTGCTGCTACGAAGGCGACCCAAATGCAGGCTGCACAGGCCGCTCATGACGCATTGAAGAGGGCTAGCGGTAGCGTAGAGGCCCCGCTGTACTCGGATGAGTACTCCGCAGCGAAGAAAGCCAAACGCCAAGGTCTCGGTCTCGTCAAGTTTGTCGGAGAGCTGTTCAAGTCCCGGATGCTGACACAGCGCATTATGCACGAGTTCGTAGAGAAACTACTTACAAACATCGAACCCTCTGAGGAGGATATCAAGAGTTTATGCAAAATCCTGATGAGTGGTGGCGCTCCCCTCGCTGTACCTGCAGCCCAGGCATATGTGGAAATGTACTTGGAGCGGATGAACCGGAAAGTCAACCCACGTATGCGGCGTACGTTGCAGGTATGTGTTCGTCGAGCCTCCATGGCACAGCTTTTTTGAGTAAGACACTAGGATGTCCTTGAACTCCGCGAACGGAAATGGATTAGCCGTATCGGTGTCGCTCCACCGCCACACCTGCACCGGAATGAAATGTCACTGTCAGTGATGACTGAGACACATGCCAGGAAGCAAATCGCTGCAGATCTGGACGAGCTTTTCGCGATTCGGAATTTGGACGAAGCGGTGGTATCCTTTACAAGCCTTCCTGCCGTTTACCATCATATCCTCATCAATAGAGCGACATCGCGCGCCATCAAATCCAAGGATGCTGACGCTCAGCTCCTTGCGGAATTCTTCATGCATGCAGTGGCAATGGAATTGTGCTCCCCAGCCGCGTTTGAACAAGGCCTTTCGCCTGTTTTGGAGGTCATTGATGACATTGCGATCGATGCCCCAAAAGCTTTCAGTTTATTCGCAACGATCGTGAAAAGTGCTGGCCTTGATCAGCCGTGGATAATGCGGTCGGGTGACCATGAACAGCTTATGCATCACTTCGCAGCCGGCCCCACCGCACCAGTAGCAGTTACTCAGATTCGGCGACCCGTAAGCCAACTTTCGATTATAACGTGATCCTAAGTCGTAACTAACCTGACGTTCAGGTTTTGCCAGAGGCATCGCAAGCCCGAGATTCGCACGAGAATGGTCTGAGCTCTTCTAGTCCTGAAATTGCTATGCAGGTTGGCGTGGATCAGCACGTCACGCAGCAAACAATCGGGCGCTTAATGGCAGAAAAGCTCATAGCTTTGTTCGAGGACGTCATCCAGTACAAGCGTCTCCTCACTCATCGTGGCTCGGAGGCCCAAAAGCTACTCGACTTGTTTCAGTGGGTACGCATCATGGTCAATTGCGTGCAAACTGTTGTTAAGGACTGTAAACAGGTCCTGGATCTTCCCGAACTAGATAAGGGTTTCAAGGGCATACTCATCGTGGCTACTCAAAGACTCTCCAGAGCGTCGGGTCTGTACCCAACATGCTACAGCTTGAAAGACGTTGAATCCGTGGGAGATCATCGTCTGGCAGCGGGTAGCTTCGCAGATATCTACAAGGGGAGGTTCAAAGGCCGTGCAGTTTGCATGAAAGTCATTCGGATTTATCAAACCAGTCAGCTGGATTATTTTTTGAAGGTCTATCTGCCAAATGTTTACCATCGTTACATGTCCTGACGCTGCGTCACTTAGCTTTGTTCGAAAGAAACAATCCTATGGGAACAATTGTCGCATCAGAATCTTCTTCCATTATACGGTCTCTATCGCTCTCAATCCCGACTCGGTCTCTGCCTTGTGTCTCCGTGGATGGAGAATGGCGATATCAATATGTATTTGAAAAACAATCCGTCTGCTGATCGCATTCTACTGGTATGTATCTTTGTTCTCTTGTCCGTCGACTGACCCCAGGGAACTTGAACTGCCTTCAGGCGTTAGACATCGCTCATGGGCTTCTGTATTTGCACGAAAATGAAATCATTCACGGAGATCTCAAAGGCGTAAGTTCATTGTTCCCATATTGTATTGATACCATCTAATGACTGTACTATAGCCGAATATTCTTGTGGACCAGTTAGGTAGGGCTTGTCTTGCCGATTTTGGACTATCATCGGTGTCGGACGCAAACATCTTAGCCTGGACATCTCATTCGTCTGCGGGTTCGAAAGGAGGGTCGATAAGATGGCAAGCTCCCGAATTGTTTGATTTGGAAAACGATGAGATTGTCCAAAATACGACGGCGAGTGACGTGTATGCCTGGTCTTGTGTTTGCTACGAGGTAAGCACTTCTTTTCCGAGGGAAAACCTGATCGAGCTGACCTACATTTAAGATATTTACGGGGAATCTTCCATTCTGTCACGTAAATCGCAACACTACCGTCATGTACCTCATCACAACTGGCGCTCAACCGACACGACCTTTGGATTCGAGCCCCTGCTGGGGCATGTGGGGACTGACAATCGACATCTGGCAACTTATGCAAGACTGTTGGCATGCAAGCCCCAATAACCGTCCGACGGTTGATCTGATCATAGCTCGACTAGCATCTACGTCACACGTGGATGATAGGCCCACTGCAGATGAAGATACTTCTTTCCCCAGACTTTTCCGTAGGAAAATGAGTGATATCTCGGAGAATTTACATATGGCTACCCTGGAGCAATTCCTCGGCTCTGGTTTGGATTCAGATTTAACCAACTCCCACACTGTAGTTTGATAATGACAATGACCATGTCCATGTCTCTACAATTTCTTTAGCGAAGTTGATGGCCTGCGATCCATCGACATACAGTACCGCCCAGAATCTTCTGCAGTGCAACAGACACGAGGGCGAGGGCGCTGACATGAGTCCCAGGGGCCGCCAACAGCTTTAACTTTTCAATCATAGGGATGACCACGTAGAGAGCTAGCTGCTCGTCGAGGGAAGATATCCGGAAACGAGAGCTGTGACTGGTCGCCATAACTTCAGCAGTCTTTCATCAAGTCGTAACGGTGAGATGGCCGAGCGGTCTAAGGCGCCAGACTAAGGATCAAAGCAGTTGCTGCTTATGTCAGAGTGGGGAGTCACCCACCGATATCTGGTCCTCCGGGGCGTGGGTTCGAATCCCACTCTCATCACTATTTTGCTCCCTCCCTGTTTCACAACAATTTTTAGAGGGAAGGTTCAAGGAGCCTCTCCGTAATATTTTGTAGGATCAGCGCCGCTGCGCTGAGGATATCCAGATCTTAGAACATCATATTGCTGTGGCCGTCACCAAGCTGGTAAGTTTCAACCGTATGCTGCGTCGAGTATACAAGCTGTTTCGGTCTCCGGGCGCTGATCGATCAGTTAGGCTGGCAGCGACTTGGTGTCGAGCCTTCTGAAAATGTTACCTTGCTCCCTAAATCATCATGTCCCAGATATCGACAGTATGGACACGGTGTCCTTGCGAATTGTGTTTGCCGCAAGTGTCAGTGAACTTCGTTCGCCACTCAGGACACTTTTTCTTGATGCAGTTCGGATCAGATACACACACCTCTCAAGCAGAAGGCGATGGTGATGGCAGTCTTAGTTCAAGCTTCATGGCCAAGGAAATTAAAACCCAAAATTAAGTGTATGCTCTATGATATCAACTGGCTGAGAGTTTTCACATGTACCTTCCGCCTGTTCACAAGATCCGTGTGTGCCATAGACCCTCGTAGGTCAACCTCTAACTATGGATCATGATACGATGTCAGTTCTCGCATGAACAAACCGAAAGACAATAAGCACATACCTGCAAGACCTTGTCCGCTTCCCACATCCTTGTCGGCAGGTTCTCCAGGGCGACATAGACCGCCGGTATTGATTCGCACTGTAAGAGCTCCTGCTCGTTGCTGCGCAGAATGCCCAGAGCCACACGGAAAAGAACATCAAGCCCATCTACAAGAAACACGTCCCATACCCGAAACAATGTCTGGTGAACAACAATCATCATAAGTGACTGCAATGCAAGAATACAAGAAAGGCGCTGACCTCAACAGGTAAACAGTCCGTGAAAAGCGAGAGGAACCACGAGAAACAGATGGCGGCTAGATCGACGCCCAGATCCGTCAGATGTGCGTGTAGCTTTGGCACGAACTCCTGCACGTAATCAAGAAGGACGAGAGGACATGCACGGGAAGGAAGAAGAGACGGAGAAAAGAAGTCTTCGGGTAATAGCCGTTCTACAATGGCGGAGAGCGTCCAAAACGCCTCCTCCTCATCCGCATGGACGAGAAGCAACGTCGAGGTGATGAGGTTCATGCCCTGGCAGTATCCAACCGCCGGGTTCCGCCTTCACAAAAGAGAAAAGGGTTAGCAACTCTGACGAGGACAGAGGACATACGCGGCCCACCTGCTATACGCAGTCAACACTCTGCGCAGCTTGTCCACGCCCGCCCCATCCCCACCAAAGAAGACGTTAAGTGGCATCGTCCTCCCCACGTCCTTCTCAATCTCCCCGACTACGCTCTCAGGTCCGTCTGCCTCCGCTAGCAAATCCTGGAACAGCCCCGGCTCACGCATCTCCAAACCCCCACTACACTCCAGCCACACTTTCGAACGATACACCAGCGGAATCCCGCTCCTTACGAGCCGATCGAACTCCCTCCGCTCGTCCCGGTTCGCCGAGAGGCCTAGCTGCGCGAACCCAATCAGGCCCTCACTATGCGAGAGCTCCTCGTCCTCAATCGCCGTGCCGAGCCCGAGGATCGCAGCCGCACCTCCAGCTGCGGAGAGCGAGGGCGTCGCTTGTGGGTGGGACTTTAACGCCTTGACTTTACTGCGTCGCTTGACGAAGCCATCCCATTCGCGACGCCGTGCCGTCTGTCGCTCGTCGTGGATTTCGGTGAGCTGGTCGAGGAGCTTGCGCACGATGTTCGCGCACGCATGCCTGGGAGTGTCCGAGTTCACAGAGAGGATGGACGTGCTGGATCCGATGGCGGCAGAGGCAACCGTAGAAGAGCGTTTGTGACTCTTGGACGACGAGCGTGACTTGATGCTCATGGATTTCGTGTCAGGGATGGCTGCATCAGCGTGCTGTGAGGGGATGAAGCCCCAGTCGCCATCGCAGGGGCAGCTCTCCTTCACGATCTCGATGCTATCCTTGACATCATCCTCGTCGTCTTCGTCGTCGGGCCAACTGTTGTCTTCAGCACGATCTGCGATCTTTACCCCCGTCAAGCATGCGGGCGCAGTGTTCCCGCATTCCTTAGCACGAATGAGCAGCAGGACGTCATACTGCGAGACGTCGTACATGAAGCCGTATCGATCCGTCAGCGGCCGCTGGCTCTTGTCGTCGTGGTACACCGTGAAGCGCGTGGCGTTCTGGGGCAACGGTATCGAAAAGCGGAACTCCCGCGAGGTAAGGGGAGTGTAGGTCCGCGAGAGGTATTGAGTGGGTGGCTTCGCCATAGCAGGTATGATAGACTCTAGCGGGACCGACGCCGGCTTCCGCGTGATGCTGGATCCTAGGACCTGCGCGTTTGGTGAGGTCACACCTTGTCGTGCCTTGGAGGATCCAGAAGACTCATGAGCAGCTCCTCCCAGAGTCTTGTCCACGGCTCCAGATGGCTTGCGTTGCTGCTGGCTGATAAACGAGCCAAAGATCGGGGACGTAAAGGGAGTCCCGGCCGGCTTGATAGAAGCGGTCTTCGACTTCGTCTTCTTCACCCCGTCGATCTGACTGCCAAGTGCACGGCTTAGGGACATGGTCGCATCTGCACCAGACGATGGGCTGATGATCGATGTAGGGCCAAGTCTGTCAATTGCGTCGTTCGAAGCGCTCGAGGATTCTGGTTTGAGCTCTCGTCGCTCTTTGGGCCGGTCACGGAAGGTGACGCCGTCGTCTCGTGCGTTGCTGATAAGGTCGAAGGCGAGTTGCGCGATGAGCGGGCTGGTGTATCGGCCTTGGTCTTCTAATATGCTGGCTGACTCCGTCGTCATGACGCGTGTCGCATTAGCAATGGCTCGTAGCGACGAGCCCTGCGTAAGAGTTGGTGAATCCTCCCGCATAGATGTGGCTACCGTAGACCCGAATACCTGAAGAGTTTCAGACGGATCTGACATGGTGGTGAGATGGGGAGCAGCAAGCGTCGGAGCGAAGGCAGGCTGCATCGGCGACGAGATGGCTGATGTCATAGTCGACATGGACGGAGGAGTCGTTCGCGTTGAATGAATGGATCCAGCATCCGAGGAGGGTGCAGTGGCAGTGGCGATGGTATTTTCCACAACTAAGAGATCTTTTTTCGGAGGTACAGGGTTCAGCAGAGAAATACCTAGCGTGCCAAATACGCTCTTGGCAGTCCTACGACCAACTCGTCGCGTGGGTACAACGGCAGTAGGAGCGGTATCAACAGGAGGGAGTGATGGGTCCTTGTCTGCTTCCGTACCTGGACTCGCCCGAGAACGCGATTTAGGCCTAACTCCCCACCACGTCCCCATCCAGACTCCAATCGAAGGGCGCTCTGGACGCGGCCTGTGAGGTACCAAGGTAGGTTCACCCTGGCTTTCCGGCTCCTGCGAACCGTCGAATGTAGTGCTATCAGGCACAGTAGGTGTGGCTTGGTCATCAGAAACCAGAGAAGTCGTGGATTGCGGAGGGAGAGAAGTGTGAATGACAGAGGATTCCGGTTCTTCGGGCATGCTTGTGAGTAGGGGCATTTCTGCCACGGTGTATGCGAGGGCAGCATCGTCAGCTAAGGCTTCACTGAGTGATTCTGTGAGGGACTGCACGGATAGTTAGATACATTCTACATTCGGGGAAGTTGAAACTTTAGATCACATACCACAAAGCTTTGCTGGCGTCGGACCTTGTGGCGAGACTCATCGGGGTCTGTAAATATCGACTGTATGACCCGCCTCGCAACATCTTGTTCCGAGGGGTGCAATTCCTTCATTAACGCGTCCGTTCTTTCGCGCCGAGCAATCTCCTTCTCCTGTAAGACCTTTCGGTTCTCTTCCAACTCCACCCTGACTCGTGACAAATTATGCAGTGCAGACGACAGCGCTCGTAGTGCCGTATGATATGGATGGATTGTGGCGTCAGCAGGAGATTCCGAGACGCCCAGCTTCGAGATTGTAGACTGGATATCGTCATCCGAATACTCGTGCCATTTGGTTGCAAGGACCTGTGCTGCAACGTCTGCCCCAATCACCGGTGCGTCTGATTCGCTTGTCACGACAACTTCGGGGTTTCTGAGCGCGGAAGTACGCGACGGTGGTGAAAAAGTGTCGTGATGAGATCCTACTACGAATAGTGGAGCTTCGCCATTGGGCTTATCCCACATGCTAGATAGCGAAGCCGACGAGGCCTTCTGACCGGTGCTCTTCCCCCCAACTGTCCTGTCCCTGCCTCCGTTGCCGTAACCCCGCACACTCCCATCCCAATTTGGTGCGCCTGAGTTTTCAAAGTCGAGCTGCGCTCGCGAAGTAAAGTAGTTTGTGGTAGGCCTCTGGTTCTCTGAAGAGTCGTGGTTACCGCGGCTCCTGCGATTTCGGGATGGAACATCCTCCGTAGAAAGTGGATGTGAGTGCACTGGGGTCTTTATATGCGGTGTTGCCATAGATTGGGATTAAGAAGGGATGCAAAATCGCATTCTTTTCCCGGTAAAATCCAGTCAAGTCCAACACAGCCTCGAGGCCACGATAGGTTGGTAAGGTAAAAGTTCGCAAGATAGACCCCTCTGACGGTCCTTGGATATCCCCTGTCCCGCGTCTACGGTCGCACAACACGCTACGACGAGCTCGACTTGGAATCACTATGGCAATTTGGTAGTCGGGGAGCAGCGTTGAGCGCGACGTAATTTCGCCTCCATTGGCTTTGTCTTTGTTATATTCCAAGACCACCACGGTTGTAGCCGCGACCACCACCTCACCCCTCGTTGCGAGCCATCTCTCTGCCCACCAGTTGAGTGCCCTGACTGCTGCATACGAACTTTGAGCTAAATTGATCACTTTATAGTGGAGGATCCATCGACGGGCTCGGATTCAGATTACTCAAGGTACTTGTGATAAATTTGACATTTGTGCTCGAATCTGACGAAGTACTTAATGCCCCCAGCTCGGTAGGAGCCTGCAGTGAAGGGGTCGAATACTTAAACTCACCCCGCGATACAGTGGATATCATGGTTTCTGTCATCCAAGGGCAATGAGTACTTCTGCGAAGTCGATGAGGACTTCATTCTTGATCGCTTCAACCTGACGGGCTTAAACAACGAGGTCACGAATTACCCTCAAGCTCTTGACCTCATCACCGACAATCTCGGTGCGCGCATATAACTCTATTTCGAAAGTAATTGATCCCGAATACGTGAAACAGATGATGAAATTCAAGATGAGATGCGTGGTTCACTTGATGTCCAGGCGCGACTGCTTTACGGGTTGATCCACGCCCGCTGGATTGTCACAGCCCGGGGGTTGGCAAAGATGGTACGTAAAATGCAGTTTTCTCCATTAATACAGTCGCGAATCATCCTTCAGCTCGAAAAGTACAAACGTGCCGATTTCGGACGCTGCCCTAGAGTGCTTTGCCAACTCCAACCCCTCCTCCCCGTCGGGCTCACCGATGTCCCCTACGAGAAATCCGTCAAACTCTACTGTGGACGCTGCGAAGACTTGTACTCACCAAAGTCCACAAGGCATGGCTCGATCGACGGAGCATACTTCGGCACCACATTCCCCCACCTCCTCTTCCTAGTCTACCCCACTCTCATTCCCCCGAAAAGCGGTCCGACAGACCTCGGGAATGCAACCAAGGAAGGCGATGCCAAGAATCGGAGGAGGGTCAGGGAGGAGCAGGACGTTTCGGCTGCAGAAGGCGTCGGGGATGCGATTAGCACTGCGAGTGCGGCACTTAAGGCGGACCGGTATCGGCCTAGGATATATGGCTTCCAGCTGAACGAGACTGCGAAGCTGCAACGGTGGCAGGAGGCTGTCAGGGATAGGTATGTCCTCGTCCTACATCACCCCGGTTTTCACCCTGACTGGGGCATCGATAGGCAGGTTGCGCGGCTGGAGGCATTGGAAGAGCGGGCTTAAGGCCTACTCGATCATTCATGAGCATATTGACGACTATAATTCGAAGATTTCCTTTTGGCATTGATGAACGGCTTCCTTGAGTGACTTGATGCCTCGATTGATTTCAGAACTCGCGTCTGGCTGAAGTGCGGTTGTTTTGAGGTACCTGGTGGTCTCCTTCACAGCATTCAACGCGCCCTAGAAAGGAGTACTCGAGGAGGCTTCATTCCTCTCAGCGTTCACAAGACAGCGCAAGTAGAACTGGCGTGGGGTAACGTTCTTTACATTATCCGGTCGGTCGGTCGCATCATGTTGTGACGCGCTCGCATACTCTCTGATGGTCTCAAACTGCCTCTTAGGAGCATAACATCTCAAAATAGTCATCTCCTCAAGGGAGCCAATCCAAACGCTTTGCAATTGCCCTTCTCTCTCTCCTGTAATGTATGCGCACGCAAGGAAATTGGATCTTGCTTACTACGCCCCCAAATAACGAATATGGTGGGCCACTTTCTGCTCTCTTTTATGCATTGTCATTCATATCCATATGTTGTGTAGGAATTCAGCCCTGGCCAAAAGCCGCGGATCCACTGGACCGGGTGATGTCCACAACGCTAATCGCAATATGACTTGTTCATGGGCAGGACCCAGTCCAGGGCTCACTACTGGCATATCGATACCACCATGATACCACCACTCCCACTATCCCATCTCGACACTACACTATCAGAAACTCTCCCGCGTCCTCTCCCTCCTTCTCCCGCCCGCCGAGTTCCAATCCTGCGACGATCCCGTTTCCCAGCTTCTCAAGCCCCACGATGCCCCTCTGCGAGCTATGATCCTTGAAGGCGTAGCAAAGGCAACCCCAGAGGACCTCGCACTCGCAGTCCCGTCCTTCCTTCTCAGCCGCCGCGACCCCCTTTTCCACTACATGACACTCCCCAGCGTGCTCCGCACACCCCCCGCGAACAGCTCTCCGTCGCAGCCCAACTTCTACATGGCGTTGCCACCCTCGCAGTCGCACCGCACCAACACCTTTCCGTAGCGCCGACAGGCAAGTTCGACCCTGAAAAAACTGGCCTCTTACTGGGGACCACGCGCAGCATGCCATCGCAGGAGGCCTGCAGGAAATGATGGGCCAGGCCGCACTCCGAAGTCCTGCGAACCCGTCGATGGCGACTTTGTCGTGGAACTTGTCACGCCCTGACTGGTTCATGACGCGTCAGATGCTCCTGCCGAGAATCTCAAGGCTTTGGCAGCGGTTGATACTACACTTGCTACGAAGGCGCTAGAGCCTTTCGGTGCTCCATCCGATCCTACAGAACGGCTAGATGCGGTTAGAAATGGGCAGGATAGCGTCAATAGGTATGCTGACCAGGTTGTAGGCCTCGTAGTCTTTGACGATGGTTCGTGAAGGTTTTTCTTTATCTTTATCTGACTGTTAACCCTTAATGCGGCTTGTAGGTGTGTCCGGACTCGTCGTCGATCACTAGCCTGTGGGTGGAGGGATGGTCACATCGTTCGGAAACCAAGTGATTGGCTTCCATTCTTCACATGACAATTTCACGTCAATCCAGCCCATCCCCTTGGAATTCGCAGTCCCGTCCGACTTGTCGTTCTCCTTCCCATCCCCTGATTTCAACCGTGCCTTACGTGTTGTGGAAGTTGGGCAAGGTATACCACCTGAGATCATAACCCCAATATATACCAATCGCCTCGTGCCCTTCATGATCCATGTGACGGTCCAGGCAGCGATTCGTGACACATCGACGATAACCACTCCCTTCTTCGTCCAGCCTTCGTCCATGCGACACTTCCTGAAAGGACGCTCGGATCCATCCTATCCTATAAGCTCAGCCTCATTCACCTTGGCAGACGCGCTCAATCGCTGTAAGGACATCGGCGCCATCTCAAATACCTATGCTTTCACAGACTCACTTTGCCGCGGCCTTCCGTTCCCACAAGGCTATCATCAAGGGCGCCAAAAGGGGCACGGGGGTTGGCCGCCATCTGGGTTTGCTCCGCTACGTCATGGATCAAGTCTCCCAGGCCCAGGAACACCCGATCCAGATTGATTTACTCAAACCACTGGTCAAGGGCTGGAACCGATTCGCTCAGACTAACGGACCAGTAATACATGTAACTGGCTTTGACCTCAACACAGGCGTGCAGGACAGCGCGAGTAATTTGTATGCGGATGACCTGAGTGTAGGCTAGTGTAGGTCCACATCCCAATGATGTGAGTTGTTACCTCAGAATCGAGGAGAAACATGTGGGTACTGACTTATGCTCGAACATGTGTAGATGGTCATCATTTCGTTGACGCCCACAAGATCGTGTCTTCGCATGTCTTCGCCGAAGAGCGGATGTTTTACCGTCTTATACAACTTATTTCGCGCTCGTTTACGACGATGGCGCATGGTGTAATTGTCTCTTATGTATCAGGACCAGGCCTGGGTAATTTGATGGCTTTGAAAGACTGCTAATGCAGTTGTCCTAATTGGTTTCTTTGACAGTTGATGCTGGACGATACGCGACCTGTTTTTGGGGTGCAACGCCCAGGCCTCGACAGGGACGCTGAAGGCATTCGTGAGACTAGTTCGACTTACTACTCTCGGTCTCGGATGTCAAGGTTGAACGTTGAACGTTCGAAGCAGGCCCACAAGTACGTCGTTAACTTGTCCGCATTGGCCATCGTCGTTTCAGGTGAGGCTCTAAACGTTTTTAGGTCACCTGAACGGAATTTCATTATGGCTGATGACATAAACATAACTACCCGCCCTTTCCGGAAAAGGGCACCAATGACATCATAGACCACGAGGTACTCATTTTCACATCCATTTTTAGCGACAACGCCTCCGATCGCACGCTCGAGGTAACCTTCGCAAGCTCTGGTAAATGGATAATTCTGTTCAGTATGTAACCTTTTCCGTATTTTATTTGTTGGATGCTATCCAGTCTTGACTGCAGGCCTCGCAGCCCTCTGGGAAAAAAGATCAACCCCATTCAGGTCGTTGTCTAGGATGACCTCCACACTGTGATGGATGTGGAGCTTTCTTTCTTTTTTGCCAAGGCCTGCCGTTGCCTCCATGCCGAACTTGAAAAGTAATTTTTCGCTATAAACTTCTTCTTTTTCATCGGTCCGTTTCAACACCTGATACCCCCACCTCTCTCAGTCCAAGATACCACGACGTCGACACCATCGTAATCGCCGACAATGAGCATAAATGAAAAGGACGAGAAGAAGCTGGGCCTGAGCTCAGACACGGAGTCTCAGACGTCGTCTGACCGCGACCTAACCTTCTTCGTCACCGAGGGCGTTGATCGTGCCTACGGCCTAAAATGCGAGCTCAGTATGTGCACGACCGTTTCTGCGTAATCCCATGCTGACCATACGATTGTAGTCAACAGATGCATGCAGGATGAGTATGTCGTTCGACTCTCCCACAGTCCATGTTGCTGATTGTCGTCCTTACGTTAGGATTGGCTTTGGACGGTACCAGCTGCAACTCTTCCTCTTGACGGGTTTCGGATGGATGGCAGACAGTAAATATCCCCTTATGTCGCACAGCTTCCAATTCTCACGAAATCCTTGCTAGACATCTGGCTGCAAGGTGTAGCCGTCGTACTAGCTCAAGTGCAACAGGAGTTACTACCCGTTCGCGTTGAATTCGCCACCTTATCCCTATATGTTGGGCTAATCTTGGGCGCCACAGTCTGGGGTGTCATGGCAGACCTCATTGGTCGGAAATTGTCCTTCAACGTATGTCGATCGCTATCTACCTGAGGTTGATGAACACCGATGACCGAGCCTCATTGCATGACATATAGATAACGCTATTCTTGGCCGGTCTGTTCGGCATCGCAGCAGGCGGTGCGCCAAACTTCGTCACTTTTGCAGCTCTGGTCGCCTGCCTCGGCTTTGGTATTGGTGGAAAGTGCGTTCACGACATTATACATATCCCCTCCGAAATTAATCCCGTGCTCTAGCCTCCCTGTCGATGGTTAGTTCCTTCTCTTCTCTTCTGATCTTTCATCTCATGCTTACATGAATACACAGGCGCGCTGTATCTCGAGCACATACCCCAATCACATCAGGTCCGTCAGGGTTTTTTTTTCGCATGATGTATTCTGTTAACTTTGCCAATTGACAGTGGACACTAACCCTCCTCTCCGGTTGGTGGGCAATCGGTCAACTGATCGCGTCTGTCGTTGCGTGGGGATTTATTGGCAATTTCTCCTGCGACGCGTCTACTCCTGTTGGACAATGTCTGAAAGCCGATAACATGGGTTGGAGATATACTTGGTGCGTTACTTCCCCTACCTCATACAATGTGACACAACTAATTCGTCCGTGCTAGTTACACGCTGTGAGTTCGCTCCGATATCTACCTTCCTGGGACCTGGTCTTACATCAACACCGAACTTCAAGTGGCTCTCTCACTTTTGTGATGTTCATCTTGCGATTTGTCGTCTTCGACCTCCAGGAGTCCTCGAAGTACCTCATCGCGAAAGGCAGGGACGAGGAAGCACTAGCGGTATGTCTCGTTCCATCCAGATCAAGCTGAGCTGACAAACGTTGCGTGCAGGTTCTTCAACACATCGCTAAGCGTAATGGCAAGACCATCAGTTTGACGCTTGAGCAGTTCACGGCCGTGGAAGGAGGGAGGCAGTATACTCCCATGAGCACATTCCAAACCATCAAGAATGCGTTCTCGAGCTTCTCCCTGTGTGTTACCCACCCTCGCCGTTATCCACCGCTTTTCTGAATGCGCGTCACCCTTCCAGATCTCATGTCAAACCTCTGTTCGCCGGCCGCAGACTTGCGATCAACACCACAATCACGATCCTCCTATGGGGTATGTTCATGATCTCATTTACCGTCCGGGGTCCGCTGACAGTATGCCCTATAGGTCTTATTGGCCTCGCCTACCCTCTGTTCAACGGTTTCCTGCCACTATACCTGAAGGAGCGCGTCTCAAGTGCCGCTGGCATCGGGGAGACCTACCGCAACTACACGATCATCTCCGTCCTCGGAATTCCCGGCTCGATGATTGCTTGCGCAGTTGTGGACTGGACACGAGGATCGCAGAGTAAATGGTCCGTAGGCGGCAGGAAGCTGACGATGGCCGTGTCGACCGCGCTCACCGGGATCTTCCTATTCCTCTTCACCACGAGCCGGAGCGAAGCCGCTGTCCTCGGATTTTCTTGTGCATCCGGACTTACGCAGTACGTGCTGTATCCCCGCTTGATGAGGATCGTCATGCTGACTCACGCTTTCCAGGAATGCGGTATGTTCATGGGGTTGCCCGCCTCTCCCCCGCCCTCGATTCTGACTGACTGACTTTTGGGATGGATAGATGTACGGTGTTCTGTTCGCCTATACCCCTGAAGTCGGTGTCTTTACTCTCCCGGTCTCTTACCCGAAACTTATCGTTCCTTCATCTAGGTATTCCCGGCTCCCCATCGCGGCACTGGTGACGCGATCGCGAGCAGCTTCAACAGAATCACAGGAATCCTTGCTCCCGTCATTAAAATTGCGACGACATCAGCAACAGGTGCGGCCATCAGTGCGGGCACGGCCAACGCGTAAGTCACCTGTCCCCGTTCCTCCCTTTCCTGCCTCAAGCTTATCACATCTGCTCATTATTAACAGACCGATATTCGTTTCTGCATCGCTATTCATAGTCGCGGCGATCCTGATGATGTTCCTGCCGATCGAGGTACGTGTTTTGATGTCTCTTGACGTACCATTCAGTTTGCTGACATGTATCTAAAGACGGCAGGTAAGGCTGCGTTGTAGCCTGAAGATACGGTCACTGGTTGACCATCATGATATTTATTCAACGCTGGTGCATTCTGGACGCCACACGAAAATCACCTGTATCAAATAGGCTTTCCCCGTCTTAAGAGGCGTAGCATACATAACATTAAATGTTTCGAGGTCATTTTGCGGCCGCAGGCCCTCAGCCTAACTGGATTTCTTTGCAAGTGAATGGTTGATTCCTGACCGCAGGGTTTCAAGTTTTTTGCCGCTCGTGTCGCGTTTACCAACTTGGCTGAGCCATATGCAAAGCATGACGTAATATTGTCTGCCTGCCAGCTCGGGAGTCGGAGGCGTCCGAGTACTCTCGGCTAAATTTCATCCAAAACTACCATCTCGCGTCTCCATACTCTCACCAGCCGGTCACCACCAAGAGCGCAACAGAACTATGGGTTGGTTGTTGGCTAGCTCGAAACCTGAAGAGCCGGCGACTCTCTCACGACAAGAGAGACAAAAATGCTGGGAAAGCAGAGATGAATACTTCAGCTGTTTGGATCGTGTAGGTGTGGTCAAGCCAGGTCAGGAAGGGAACGCATGCGCCTCAGAGCACGAAAAGTACGAAGAGAACTGCGCGAAGAGCTGGGTACGCGTTTATATATATATTTCCGAAGGCTGGCTAACATGAGAAAGATGGAGTATTTTAATAAGCGCAGGGTCATAGCGGAGGCACAGAAGGATAGACTCGCACAGTCCAACACGCAGGCCGAGAGTGCCCGACGATAGACTAGCGCGACGAGGCACGTCATCTAATTCAACTGACAGTGAGACACAAGTCGCCTGATTTTCTGTCCCAGATCCGAAGCACGTTTCTTCTCGCTACCCATGTACTACCACTTTAATCACAGGACCGTTATAGGTACCTATTCAACTCCTCTAATACACACAACTTCCGTCGAGGAACATTGCACCATCGACCAACTGAGGACGGGACACGTTTCAGGATTTCGATTGTGCTCGTCTTTTCTCACATGTCATGATTTGCATCGCATGTAAGTCGTGACTATCTTCGTTCTGTTCGATGGGCGTCCGAGCGTCTACTTACAACAAACTTATTCAATGTACTCAGTTTTGATGCTGATGATCACCTTAGCCACCAGAATACATGACAAGCTCCATCAACGCAGTCGCAGCTGTTCATGCAACGGCCTTAAGCCTGCACTTTCTTCTCTCGAAGCGATAGGCGTATCACCGACATTCAAGACCTAGAGATCCGTATACTCCTTTCAGGGAATTTGTTGAAGACGGTTACTTGCTATCATCTGTTGATCAGATATTCGTTGTCTGTCGACACTTGGGCATCAGTAACGTAAGCTAAGTCGGCGCCTCGCCATCTCCTGAAAACCATCACCTGAGGCCTTCTCTGTTTCAATGACGATCATGTCGGGAAACCCAGACGCTCGAGGGCGAATCATCCTGTGAACTTCTTTGATTGATGTATGTCTTATTCGTGTTTCTGCTGCTTAAGGCTGTTCTTTACGCTAGCCTAGATTACCGAGGACACTTGATTCCACGGCTCTTTACGAGATCGCAGTTGATTACTGAGACTTCTCTCACCGAAGACCCAAATCATTGCTTATATCTGTCACCCCTGAAAGTCAGGTATTGCGCTACAATGCTGTGTGCAGAGCTGCTCCCGTGATAAGACCGGCATCATCGCCACCATTCTGATATGCATGCATGACCGATCTATGACCGCCTGCCTTATAAGCGATCTCCAGGAGCAAGAGCTGATCTCCTCAGCTTAGCTCCCTGTACACTCGCAATGTTACCGACAAAGAGCAACAGGTCTTATTCTGACTTCTTCACCTCAGGCTTCCGTGCCATGACTAACCGTTCACGTCGTGCTTCAGTCGTCCCTCCAACTTCCGCCACGACATCTACTAATTCCTCCTCCTCCACGAGCAACTCAACGCGATGCCATAGCAGTTTCATTGGCCTAACGAACCGGCGTTCCCGCACGGCATCCATGATCATATCGCCACCCCCCGAGTCTCTCAAAACCAGGACTTCCTCTACTCGAGAACGTCGAGATCGACGCTCGTCATTCGTGACCTTTTCATCCTGGCTTTTCGATCGCAAGCCTGCTACACAGTCGGACAACTATTTGTCCTTCAGCAGTTCGCCGCCGAAGAATAAACGAGAATTACTGGGCTCGTCGGATATAACAGAGGTTTGGATAACTGCAGGGGGGCCCTTCACCCCAATCGGTATCTCCAAGAGGTACGGATAATCCACATGCCAGTGTTGTACCTCTTATTGACTTGGATCTCTGTCTCCTAGTTCTGACGACTCGAATATCTTCCAACCTATCGATCCATTCGCCTCGTCGCCCGATTCCAAGTCCTTCTTCATCGACCTAGAAAGTCCCCCATCTTCAACAAGGAGTTCGAAGCGAGAATCCTTTCTATCGCTTTCGGCGTCGTCTTCTGACCGCTCCTTCCTACATCTGCCGGTGCCGCGACGCTCCCGCCCTACCTCTGTTCGGACAATGCCACTCCCATCCCGCTCCAGCCGGTCCTCCTACTTTTTCAGTGCGCCTAGCACGGACCGGTCCACGTATTCATGGACGTTGGAAGAGGAGGACGATAGCAGTAGAGCTTCGACGCCCGAACCTATGGTTGAGGACATCGAGGAGCGGTCTGACCCTGCCCAAAACATCGACTGGCGGCAGTTCCATGTGGAGCTCCTCCTCGAGGAGGCCTGAGCCACCCATCGCATCTCTACTTCGCGGCTGGCCTATTTAACTTCTGTAACTTAACGGAACCCTCGTTGGAGAGATACTAGTTGACTCATAATCACTGTTGTACTTACCTGTATGTGGCATTTGTACTTTCTACCATTCGCCGTCCACATGGATATTCAGGGCGGATAGACATATAACAATGCAGCGCATCGTTCATATTCTGCCAATTGTAAAAGATTCCAGCACACAGGTTAAGAAAATAATGATAGTTCGTAAGGTCGTCATATGTTCAAGAGAAGAGCCAAGAAAGAGGAGGAGATATAAGATACGTGATGTGAATGCGCAGACAATATGAAGGAAGAAACGAGGATAACAATCATTGAGTGCAAGCCGGAGTCGTATGTAGAGTAGCAAATGGATCGTAAATCGTCGTCACCAAGCATGAGTCTGAGTAAGGTAACCGGTCAAGTAGCCTGTCCCTGGTATTTCTTGATCAAGTCTCGAAGCCTCGCCTGGCCAAAAGCCATTTCTCCACTCGCAGTTGCAGGTTTAGCGGAGGGTGCCGGGGACTTCGGAACCGCTTGCCTCGAAGCCCGCCCTACGGAATCGGACCTTGTGTCACTGATAGTCGGGGGAATCTTGACTGGAGAAACGCGGTTCTTGGGAGATGGCCGGGCAAGAGAGGCAGTGGAGGAAAGCGTGGGCGTCGCATGGGACGATGATATGACTGCCGGTACCGAAGACGACTTGACCATAGGCCTTGGTCGTTTACCCGCAAGATCCACTAACTTGGGCTCCGGATACTGCACAGCCGCAGATGGCGCACTAGCACTCAACAACGACTTGACAGGTGTGCGTAGAGGAGGTTTAGGAGCCACGGGGGGAGGGATGGTTGGGACCACCTTAGGGGTGTCTTTTACTTTGGGTTCTGTAAGGAGTGTTCGAAGAGGTTTCGTTGATGCAGGGATATCTATAGCGGGCTTCGCTTTCGCTTTAGGGGCTCCAGACGCCCAGATCGACGTGATAGCGGTTACTTTACCGCCTCGGCCTCCTCGCGCAGATCGAATATCATACTTGACTTCTGGATCGAGCTGAGGCGGGAACACGGGCAACTGCGGTGAGAGCTGAGTTATAACCTTCTTCGGGAGAGGCGATTTGGCAGGAACAGCAAGGGCTTTTGCAGCGTTGACATTATGATGCTTAGCACCAAGTACGTCGAGTGCTGCTGCAGTCGAAGGGGGTGATACCCTTCGGTTGGTCCTGATCGATTGGGCAGTGCGTGGTGCATGGGAGATCAGGGGTAAAACGGGGGAGATATCTTTGAGCACGGGGGCAGATCTGTCACTGGAGGCTGGAGATGGTTTAGCGGGCACCAGCGCAGTGGGGACTGATGGGGAAGACGACGACCAAAGATCTGCCACACGGCGAGCTTCTTCCACAACAGTGGCGTCCCTCGCGAATGGGTTGTGATGTCGTTGCAGTGTTCTGGGCTTGAACGTGTCTATTGGCACGAAACCGGACGAACGTGGGTTAGGAACTGCTGGTAGATCTTCTTTCTTGATGTCCGTCTTGACTTCAGCATCACCAGGCGCCTGTCGTGTAACATCGACGTCATCATCATCGTGATCTGGATGGGCATCGGCCTTGTCCAAAAATGGCGGTAGTTGCCTGGACACGGCGGGGCTTGGGGGTACTATCTCCTCCGTAGGCGGAACCTCTGGCTCAATCCCGCCCAACCACGCAGCCACTCTCCCCTTTGCGGCAGTTTTCTTCTTCGTCTTAGAGCCTCGTTCTTGTCTTTCTCCATCCTTATCCTTCCTCTTATTCCTCTTCCTCCCCCGCTCCCCCTTCTCCCCTTTCGAGTTCCTCCTGGACTCCCCAGAGACACTCGACCTCCCCGCCCGATGCGTCCTCTCATCCGAATCATGCTCATCCAGCTCCAGCAGAACCGCACCGACATCCACCTCACCGTCCATTTCGCCTCCCAAGTCACGCTCGCCCTCACCCGCCAGCGTCAGACTCGAGATCGCGGAGTCGTTCAGCGGGTCAGGCGGCGCGTCCTTCGCTGGGATAGCGATCGGCTGTACCCCAACAACGCTCCACACCGGCCTCCGTTCATTCGCAAGGTCCATCTTACGCGTCCCCACCTCCGCGAGCAGCCGTTTCTCCAGTGCGTCGAGCCCACTCTCTGCCCGCCCAGCCGGGTTCGGGTGCAGCTGCGCGCGAAACTCAGTTGACTTGGGCTTCGACGGCAGCTTCATGGGCGTGACAGCCGCGAGTGGTGTCGACGGGACTCTGGGCTCGGCAGCTGGCAAAGCGGCAGGGATTGGGACATCACCGAAGTAATCATCGATTCGGGTTCTGCGACCTTTACTTGCGTCCTTCTTCTCCTTTGGCTTTCTGGTAGGTGGAGGTAGAGTAGGAAGCGTCTTGTTGATGTCCGACTCCGCCGAGGGAACACTGGGAGCCGCTACTGGCTTCACATCCTCTGCCTCGACCAGCTTCGGGAGATCCGCGGAGAGATCCAAGGTTGCCTTTCCTACTTCGTCTGCCATGCGCTCGAGCTGCTCGACGCGATCGCTCTTAGGCAAGGAATTGTCGAACGATCGTTTGGGAGACAGGAATGGACGTGGAGAGTGTACGACTGCTGATAGACCGTCGTTGCGCGGAGAAGCGGGGTTCGGGAGAGCGAGCGTAGGGGGCAGGTTCCGCAAATGATACTCTTTCGGTTGCTGTGCGGTAGGATGTATGGGGGAGACTGGAGGTACGGGAAGAGGATACTGTATGGCTCCTGCTGGCGGTGCGGGGAGTGGGAACCGGTGCGACATGGGCGAAACGGAGCGATGCCGTGAGGATAGACGAAGATGCGTTGTGACCCTCGTCGCGCGCTCGCCTTTGCCTTCCTCTGGCTCCACGTTGCCGAAGGGGGTAAGGAAATGCTGCGAGGTTGCGGGCGGAACTGGCCCCGTGCCCATGCCAGGAGCATTAGATTGAAATGGATCGTTCGGCATGGGTCCGGCGCTGAGGGGTCGAGTGGGCTGCTGAGCAGGTACATGAATGTGGGCCGGTGGGGGGAAGTAATACTGTGGCCCTGTATCCTCAGCAGGAGGTGACATATACTGGATACCATTGATTTGCGGTGTGTGCGACTGTGGGGGATGGAACCAGACCTGGTTGTGGACAGGGTCAATGTAGGCAGCAGGTATAGGTGGCGATAACGGGAGCGCAGGGTATGCATACGGCGATTGCATATGAGGAGTTGGCGTTGCTCCGGGAGCCGGATATGGGTTATTATACGGCGCTGGTGGGTATTCAATTGGTTCAGGAAGCGCGGCAGGATGGACGATCGGGACGGGAATATCCAGATGTATATCTTTCCTGTAGATACCCAATTAGAATGATGAAAAGCCGAAGAAACGAAGTGACGAACGTTCCAATGCCCATGTTGATAGTGATCCCCACTATACAGCGAACTTCGAACAGAGATTCGGACGTGCGGCCCTCTGACTCGTCGCTTTCTAGTAGACCACCCCGGACCCCTCGTGCATGGTTTGGCACATCGAACACAAGGCTTGCAACACCCTCTGCGCCAGGTGGGATGACGTAGTCCGGGCCACGAAACGGCACAGTCGTTAGCACATCAGAGATCTGCAATGGTGACGTCTCTCCCGGTTTCATGCCGGGCAGCACCAGCGTGCGGGATAGGACCAAGGTCAGGCCAGTGTTCTGTTCCGCTCCCGTTGAGAAAAGGTATGATTAATAGGAGAGGAGTCGAATACCTTCTTGTTCGAGTGATTCTTAACCTGCAGCTCCACACACGCAGTCTCGCCTGCAATAACGATCCCTCCCACGACATTGCCTTTCACCCAGATCTTTCCAGATTCGCCCACAACGACACCCTCAGGCTCCACACGGGAAAAGTCCACCTCGTAGCTCTCCACGACGTCTATCTCCCGTTTGCATGTTACGAGCCTCTTCTCGCCCTTCCACACCACACCTACGGTTGCTCGGACCTCGTACCGCACCCGCGCAAGGTCGGAACCAAAACTGATAGACGACGGGGCCGAAGATGGAAGCGGAATGCGAAAAAGAAACGTGGAGATACCACGCCGGGCTTGGTAGTAGTTCTGCGGTAATGGTGGGTCACCCGGCAGCGGGTGAGCTTGCACTGCATTAGAGGGGGGCAATCCTGGGCCTTGAAACAGGCGTCGACTGTGCAAGAAGGTCGATGTCGCAGAATGGTCTCGAGATGTTAGCTCTGTATGAGGTGATCAATTATTGTTAGATGTTTCCGCAATTTTGTGGCATACCTTGCAATGCAAAGAGCTCTACCATCATAACACTGATCCCAAGACCCTTGTCTGCTCGACATTCCATCTCCATCTTCCCTGAAACAAATTTGCCGGCGACGAAGATTGGGGAGGGAAGAGTCATCGAGACCTTGACCTTCGAATGGTGCGGTGAGGAGTTCATAGGCTCTGGCCTCGTCTGCGCAGAGGCTGCCATAGTTGTAAGAGTTTGAATGAGTGTTGAATATGTATACAGAAAGGGAAGGGCGGTGGTCGACGAAAGGTAACAACTTTTTGCTGAACGGAAGATAGGGATACGAATACAATGATTCAGGAAGGCTTTGAAGGAGAGCGTTTCATGGGGGTTGTGGTAGCAGACATGGAGATCCAGGAGCTTAGTGCAGGGCCATCGTGGTGGTCAGTGGTGAAGAATGGTATGGTGGCAGTGCTGCCTGTCATGGCCAAATCAACGGAACTGGCGTGCCACACAACATTCCACATGCTCTTGACATACTCTCCACACTTGAAAATTACTGTTAAGCATAGACTAAGACAGCATTTGATGACGAGGAGACGCCATGAACATCAAGGTAATTGTATTTATACTTGCAAGTCGTGACCTCTCATTTACTCTGGTCCGACTCAATCTAAAGACTCGCTAGCCCACGAGAGCCTGGGAGTATCAGGAACTTGAAAATGCTTCTAGCCCTTCTTGATCATTGGGGAGGGAGAGAGGCCCAAAGTCTTCCTGATACATACGACTGACGTGCCTGGCATTATGCAGATGTCAGCGAAAGAAGTAAATAAATGGTGAATATTCCCCAAAGACGAAGCGGGCAAATGAAGAGTGTCGCTGAATCACTGTGAAGTCTAAATCATCCGATGGTCGGGCCATTTGAAGAGGACCAAGATACATCGATGACCTACCAAGTCAGTTGGTTGGTTGATGTGGCTATTAAAGCTGGAACATTTTCAATGTGTCATCGACGATCAGTCGGACACAAAGGTCGAAGAGATTGACTGACACGAGGCCAATGGACAGGATGCGGTCCGGTAAGCGACCCCGAACCTTCGCGATCCTCGTGTTAATGTACAGCATAGCCCCAGGTACGAGTCAAAAAAAGCTGTGAGGATAAGTAGCGCTTGTGAAAGGTAAATATCTATATTCCAGAACACACCTCTGGGGCTGGTGAAGGCGATACTCCCGAGGGACGGAAATTGGTATTGGTCCTGCCACAGCAAACGTGGCGCAGCAAAGAGGAGTACCAACGTCGGCCGCAGAACGCCTCATTCAAGTCCTGGTCCACGCTCCCCTTTGATTTATTTGAATGTGTACTATGTATTGCATTCGGGTAGGCAGCAGGGTTATTGCCAGAAGGATTTTGTCGAAGGCTCGTCGGCACCGATTTGTTGACCCGTCCGTATAAAGAGTTTCCATTTCAGAGAGTTAGGAGAGCAAAGGAACGCCGTCCGCCATGAGCCAGTGAATGCGTATAGGAGACCGGGGCTTCGAATCTTGATCCTGGTATAGTTTCCAGGTGTCCGAAATGATATGGCGCTATCAGTGAGCGCAAAGAGCAGTTGGTGTCTGAGTCGGAAAACAAAACTTCCAACTGAAGTCCTGGTCGCCCCCTTTTAATTTGTTTAAATGTGCATTGCATTCGGTGGGCGCCAGGGTTATTCAACTGCTTGGCAGAGTATGATTGACGTCGGAAGCATCTTGTGAGAAGTCGTCGGGGCTGGGGTGACACGTGTGGATAAGTTGAACTTTCCTCCCAAAATTCAATGATATACATACCTCTAGACCCTAGCGATGGCGATGCACCTAGCGGTAGAGATTTCATATACTGCCACGAAAAACATGGCTCTCAAGTCCAGCACCCTCTGCCACAAAATATCCATGCCAGTAATAGTCAATAGGTCCTTTTCATTTTACCTGCACGCGTAAAATACTGGGTGATCGCCAGGGTCATCGACAGAGTAACATTGACAGCAGCAGCCCCGAAGACGCATTCTGGGAGCGAGACCGTTGTCCTCATAGATGTGCAGAGAGTGAAACTGTGAGCGCTTGAGCGTGAGAGACCCAAAGGCGTGCGGGTACGCGCAGAGAGTGGTTTGAGCACAGAGCAGAACTGAAGAGGGCATGATCACGGGGTCGGGGCGCGTTTCTCTTGTTTGTTCGAGTTGTGTTGAAATGCTGTGTCACTTGTACTCTGCTCACGGATTCTTCGGCTCGCTATACTTTTTTATGTTCCGAAAGCTGTACAGACGAAACGCAGTTAAGTATACTCATCGCACAAGGTCAACTCCTTCATGAGGAAACTCCAGCCATCCATATACCATGAGGCAGCGTACGCGTACGGCTGGAACATAGCCCAAGGTCCTGTGAAGTCGTGCGTTGGTACTTCATGGAGCGGTCATGGTACTACTTCTCGACATCCGATCCCCGATAACTCCTAAATATCCCATGGATGACATGCCTTGCATTACGGATTAAGGATACCGTCATCATTTAATGGAACAGCCCGGCAGCCAGACCCACTGTATCTGCGACAGCTCTTTTCTCCCCTGCGCCACTTTCGCAGGTATTTGAGGCAAGGGTTTCGCGAATTCATCTCTCTACTCTTCATCCCCACCCCCACCTACTTGTCCTCTGGTCTCACGTTCCCCCCATCTCCCGATGTCTCTGTTTGTGGAAAAACCTCGACTTAACAGAGCCGCAGCCAGTGTCCACCGTCTTCTGACTGCGCGAAAGTTCGAGCATGCCTTTTTCGGAGGCTATCAGCTCGGCTTTCTGGGTAGTCCACGAGGGACACGCGATATCGACGTCGCGGTGAAGAAACCCTTCATGAACGGCTTTGATAAGGTCAAACAGGCCTTCGTCGACGACGCCGGATTCCTCGTCTTCAACGGTAATCGCACCGATTGCATAAACGCAATTCATAGACCATCAGGTGTCCATATCTTCGTTATGCTAGAGTGAGTTCGCACAGCCTTTCCCGAACGTGTTTGTCATATACGCGATGCTAATCTTAGCCTCTGATAACGATAGGGACATCCCGAAGACCCTGGAGTACATTGCAGACGACCCCAACCACCTCCCGTTCTACACCCCCACCCATCTCTTTATCAGGATGATACAGAGCCTCGCGATACACTCGAAAGAGAGCCACAGACAGGATCTTGTATACCTATATAGGAAGATGCCGCTGGACTCGGCCAAGGTCTACAGGAAGGTGACGCCCATGCAGCGTGATGCAGCGTTGGCGAATTGTGCGAATAACGAGAAGGCAGCTGCGATCCTGAACGGGCTCAGCCTTCAGTCCCGCGTGTGACCGATGCCCCGCTAGACGGGATTCCTTCCTTTCTCTCGTTATGCCTGACACGACTGGCCATGGGCACTCTAGTTCTCTATTTTCGTCACGACAGGAGTTCTTCCACGAGCTCCATCTATACCCTTATGCCTCTTTATGCCCTATGTACTGTCTTCGCCGCTGGCTTGGTCTTCTCATCATCCTATCCAGGGGTCTTCCTTCCTCTACCTATAGATGACCTTCTAGAGTCGCGGCAATTTGTTCCCACCACGAGCGGCAATCGCAATCGCCTCTTCGCAATGTCCCATGTCCCAAGCGGACCACACCATCGCTCCCTCCCTGTAGTATACTAGATGGCCTTCACAACTCACGTAGGCACAGAAAATCCCAGTTGTACACTACTTCTCCTTCTGCAAAAACGTATATGCTATCTGTGTCCCTTGTCTCTTGATGATTGTAGTTTTGCCTCTTGACGTGTAAGTAGTGCATTCAAGATTAGGTCCTGAAAGGCACGACGCGTTATTTGTGCAATACAAATATGGCTACCACCCGGCCCGTGACTTCGAAGTTCAACTTCAAATAATTCCAAACTGACACTCTGATTGCACCTTGGTGACCATTCCCGTCGCCACGGCCCATCGACACGGATAGCCAGAAGGCAGGGTTTTTGCTTTGCCTCAAATCAGCGCCCAACGATCGGAAATTAGCCAATATCTCGCTGGTCACTGAACTCCAAGGCAAGTCAATGGCTGCCGCAGCGCGAGGCATGAATTCTGGTTCTAAGTGCTTGCCACTCCATCAGCATTTCGACACATCGGTTTTTCTCGCTGCTAGTGCTTACCGTGACGGATGTCTACCACTACTTTGGCGCCGGACCTCAACTACCGTTCCGACTCTACCTCTCATTGGATAAGCTATGGTCGGCATGAAGGGCCCCGTAGGATGGCAACAAATTCAGGCTGCATGGTGTCCATCATCCTTGACGATTCTTCCATCGACCACTTCTCTGCCATCCGCTTCCTCATTGTATCTAAACAATCCCATAACCTTGATCATCTCGTTCGTCCTATCCTACGAGTATACCTGCGACGTGGCTTCTGATTTTTGCATATAGTGCATAACAGACTGTCACGATCTTGACAGATGGAATCCATCCGGTGGCTTTCCAGGACCTCGGACACACTATCGAACACGCCTCCATCGTCTTCGTGCTGCCTCCCGGGATACTGCGGTTACTGTAGTATTACGACCCAGTCTTCACGTAACGCGTAACATAGGCCATGAAGAGAAGAGATCTTGACCTTCGTAACGCATAACAAAACATTTTGAAGAGCGTTACGGACCGATTTTTTTCTGGTCGAAAATTGAAAAATTCTCCACTATCAAAGTACATCCAATAGGTACTCTATACATACACTATGAGCCTGGATCAGCCACCGCACATTAAGAAATCGGCACCGGTTGTCTAAATTCAGGATGGGCGTGAAGAAGTCTACCTCTTCATAACGCTGAAATCGGACCCATGAAGAGGTGAAGAGATCAAAAAATTCGTAACGCGTAACACCCCTTGAAGACTTGGTCGTAAGACTACAGTATTCTAGCATCCCCAGTGTCTGGTCTTTCTATCTTCACTGTCGTCTTTGAGCTGATCCATCCCAATGAGATGGGTTTGAATGGTGTTTTTCAAGTCATCGCAATGGTGCCATGCTCCCAACTACCCTTGGACCAGTCGCCTCTACGAGTCGCCTACAACCGCGTGCATCGCGTGAGCCCCGGAAACCCGTCATTGCTCGTTTTTCTCGATAGTAACAGCTGCTTCGAGCTCCTTCCAGAGGAGCTACGTGATTCCCACCTCCTGTCTTCAATTACTGTACATTCTATTCGTGTCCTCCCTATCTTCGACCGTCCGGGGTCATTTTTTCCACTTCATCCTGCTATCATACGCCATGTGGTCGACCTTGCGATAGGTGATAAACCTCATGGCTGGCGAAGAGCGTTGCTTGCATATGGCCTCGTGTCCAAGTCTTGGGCACATGTCCTGGATCTCTTTTTCGAACGGTGGGACGGCGGCTTCGAGTCCCAGAAAGTGGATGTATGTTATGTCGCACGCGCCCTCGAGAGGAGACCGGAGCGCGGTGCTCTGATGCATACCTTGGATTTCATGGGCTATAAAGGAAAACCCCGAGACGACCAAAAGACTGTCGGTCCCTTTTGCAGTGGTTTGGACGGATGGCATGCTTTTCTCAAGATTCTGCAATTTGCAACGTCCGCCAGAAACATATATCTGCCGTCCGTACCTGAAATGTTCCGGAGTTCAGTTGTGCGTCACTTGTCTGATTTACGTAAAATACGAAGCTGTTTTTCAGTCCAGAATATCAACACTCTGACTATGGCCGACATTCAATCATTCATCGCGAAGTGGGAGGATCTCGCTACGTTAACCGTAACCTATTGGGCCGGGGAAGGCGATGTGGAGTGAGCTTATTCATATTCATACGCAGTAGACATTGACAGTTAATATACAGACCTTCATCACGCCGACTCACATGCAATGTTGAAGAGCTCTGTCTTCACCGTGGTAATATGAGCGGCCACCAGTTATTACAGTTCCTCTCAGCGCCAAGGCCCCGTCTCAAGAAGCTTCAGCTCCATGATGTTCAAGGCATCTCCAACAAGGAGTTCCGGTCATTTCTTTCTTTGGCCGCACCAACTCTTTGTCAGATCGACATTTTTGAATGCCCAATGCCCTGTTCCTCCCCTACCGAGGAGCTCGCACTCGATGCGGCCATTGATATAATGGACAATATACAACGCATAGACGCCCCTGGTACTCATGTCAGTGCCCGCATCCTCTCGCGAAAAATCTCAAGGACGCCGCCATCTGGTGGCACTGGCACATTTATTTACATCAGCATCAGTCGTGCAGGCGCCGATACGACTCTTGGCGAGGTTGCTGAAGCAATGAAAGTGACTGGCTGGGAGAAGGTCCAGATTTCGTGGTCACTGCCAGATCCTACGTGGGACGAATCGCTCAAGGAAACGGCAATCAATATAGCCAAGGATAGAGGCATACATTTGCAGTGTCGGCTTGCTTGATTAGGTACTCCGGGAGCACGACTTGGTCGGAGTGTTCGAAGGACGAGATGTTGGCATGCCCTCTACGCTGAAACAAGGACTATCGCATATATGTACACGTATGAGTCGGTAATTTCTATGGTTTAGTCTGCTGTCACGGGGCGCGATCACCCCCATCACCAGTCTTTCATCCCACCCTGTGAGTCGCCACCGCGTCGCACCTGCGATGATAATGAGTGTAGGCTTGCCGGGCCTGCAGCATTCGCCCAGCCCGCCCGCAACCTGCATGGGTATCCGCTGCTTATAAGAGTCAAGGACTCGAGACGACTAGCGCGATGCTCGAAAGTCGTTCCAGTCGCGTCTCGGTCGTTTCTGCCTTGTACTTCACACTCCTGAAGCCCCAGGTGGGAGGGGTACTCCACGAGGATCTACAATACCGGTAGCCGCATGTAGTAGCAGGCTGGTCGATATTCGGCCCAGGTTTTTTGTGCCGTTTCATGTTCGTGTGGGGAGGTGTTGCTCATCATGATAAAAAGTAGTGTGAGCCAGTAGAAATCAAAGGCTGATGGGGGTATCCTTCCGAATATGGGTGAAATTAGACGCGCCGAGGATAGCAGCTACGCGTTGCCTACGCGGGGGCCGCGACTAGTGTACCTACCAACCCTGTTTGGACGATCCCTGCAGTGCGCTGATCTTTTCGCGTGTTTCTCTGATATTGATGTCGAACCGCAGACTATAAAGACTTGGCGATCCCAATTTTGATCCCGAGCACGAAGGTGCTAATCACAAGTTGGAGCGGCGGGTCCCATCGTCGGATTGGGGATACAACGAGCGGTGGTGTCTGATACCTCCTCAGTGACGTCACCCTCCGAACTACGTCACACTCAGACTCAGGATATACATAGGCGAGAAGGACAGTTATCCACCTACCACAACAAATTGACCATATTATTATCGCGCTCGCAAGGATATCATGAGCGACGAATACGCATCTAATGGGTACGACAACACCCTCGTCAACGAATCCATCGAAGACGGTGAGTCTCCACCTCGGTACACAGCAGCTACACCACCAAGTCCACTTAAAACAAGTCATGCCCTCCCCGCCCGTCAAAGAACGAGGCGTCCAAACCTGTGGTTCAATAAAAGCACGCCACGAGGCAGGCCAGAGCAGCTCGGATTACGATACACGCAATTACCCTTCCGAAGGCGACAGTGCGTCCCCTCCTCACCCTCACCCTTACTTACACCCCAGCTGAACACTCGTACACGTTCCGTAGCAACGTCCTCGGGCGGGTACGGCTCCCCGACGAATGTATGGTCAGGTCGGGCGCAGCGGGGGAACACGACGGGTGTTGGGTCGCACCAGCAGTCGAAGGATGAGGGACGGACACAGGCGCGGGGGGCCGACGTCAAATCGTGAGCGGCCACGCTGTCCGGGCGAGATACCTATACGTTTTGACAAATGGAATGGATACCTCGTATTTTGTATTGATTTATAGAAGGAACAAGGAGGTGCAAGCGACGTTGAAGGGGGACCAGTTGAACCCTTCCTTCGAACAAAATGATGATGATGGCGAATTCTGAGAGTCCGTGATGGGTGAAGTTGTGAGTTGAAGATTTCTATGGCTGGGTGCATACTCTATCCGGGACGGCCTTTGGAGTTGCCTGTCATGAAGTGGGGTCCGTCGTTGCGATGGCTGTCATATCAAATTTGGGCACGGTGAACTTGGCGACGGTGCGGTTATGGGGGCACGGAGCGCCGTTTCTCAAAGGTGTCAGCACACGATCTGACTCGTTGTACATACAAAAACCCCAAGGCACCAGTTCTATCGTTCGCATCTCCGGTACCTCAACTAATAGGAACACCGCGCGCGGATCGAGGGTTCGACGTTATCTGGCTTTTAGCCTCGATTCGTTGACTCGGTGTGGGATTCACGGTGCATGTCGCGCGATCTTCCGCGCTTGTGCCAATCCGTGACGTTGTTTAGGTCGGTAAGGAATATGGAACATGCATGTCTTCCAAATGTCGAAGCTATTGCAAATGATGTCAGGCATCTCCGGCAACTAAGTAACGGACCTCACTGGAGGATCGGCGGTATTAGCACGGGTGTGTCTTGGGCAAGTTACATAGACGGACTCATCGACGCTGTCATAGCGTTGCGGTCCTAGCGTCAAGTCCACCCGGACCAAGGCTACGGGTATTGCTTCGTCGACCCTGTTACAATTGGTATCGGCGACGAACTTGTCCCGAGTGCTGAGTACGAGTCCCGACCATGCAATGTATATTTATCAGGAAAACATTGTCCACCCCCACGGCTTGCTGATCCCGAGAACCGCAGCAACCCATGTCGTCTGACACGCCCACGCCAGATCGTAAGCTAGAAGCACCCCCCTCGCGGCGCGCGCAGGTGGTGAAACTGGTATCCTGCATTTCTCCCGAATTGTGTAGAGTCGTGATTGATCATTGTTGCCCCCCGAGGCATCATCATGTGCAGAACACCGGCTAGAAACATCATTTGAAATGGCCTTCGGACCGTCCACATTGATGAAGTGCGGTGGGGTCTCCGATGGCGCATCATGATCAACACGTCGATCGAGGGGACTTGCAAAGGCAGTCAGGCTATTCGATTCGTGACCTTTTTAATGATACTATAAACACTGTCAGTGTAAGTATGTATATCAGACGGAGATATGATTTCTGATCAAAGGAGATGGGCTCACGATCATCATCAGATACATAGAAGAGATAAGCATTTCACCTCCCCGTTGAAGACTGAAGATCTGGGGTTCCCGCCGCCCGGTCCCGTACTTACGCAGTTGATGGTACGTGTTACTGTTAGGGGTAAAGGAGCGGGGGGAGCTCCTCCGCCGACGGTTCGCTGTATTCGTACCTTGCCCGCTAAATATTTGAATGGCGAAGGGTGCAAGCGAAATTTTTCTTTTTCCAATTCTCTAAGTCAACTGTCAGGGGGTGCATGAGGACGCCGCGTGCTGGAGGTGGACACTGACAGCTATTAGTCGTTTCGCTTGCGAGGGCGGTGAAAGGCAGTGAAGGTACGTTTTGTTAGTTGTCAGCTGAAGCCTTTGTTATGCTTGACGTGCTCGATGCGGGAGACAGATCATGCGATGGACCGAAAGATGGTGAATACTAGGCGTGGCACGATGCAACATGGTCCGTCGAGCATTTGAGCTCCTTGCGAATGAGATGCGCTGCTATTTTCTGGAAGCGCCAGCATTATCTTCTGTTGAAGTGAGGACGGCCGCGGGGGGGTGGCGGGGGGGGGGGGGGGGGGGGGGGGGGTGGGCAGGATCCGAGGGACTTCAACGCCAATGGCAAGACTCAAGACCAAGTTCCAACAGCAACCGCAGAAGTCAAAGAGTTTGATCCCGTGATTTACAGTACCCCAGAACACGTGTTTGCAAGTCCTTTTTTGCACCGCCACGCGTGTACCTGTCAAGCCCGCCAGTGCCACCGTCCAAGTCGTTCTTTAGCCATCGCGCTCAACCCTCTGCGCCCAGTCCCCCCACCCCCCTTTATGACCTCCGGCCCTCCGCCCTCTGAATTTGTCTACGACCCCACGCTCCCCGAACACCAGCCCTGGTGTGTCGAGGCCCCGCCCATCCGCAACCGCATGATCCTAACGGACTTGACGGTCGATATCCCGGAATCCAGCTCCAAGGCCCCTGCGAGTGAGCCGGAGACGAAGCCGAAGGCAAGATGGAAGACGCTTGAGTTTAGGGTGTATACCGCCGTCGCGTGTGTGGTGTTGCCGATCATGGCGTGGATACCCATTTCTCTTAGTTCTTGTGCGTGGGTATGACCATGTCGTATCTGTGCGCAGCTCAATTATATACATATACAGCGTCTAATCCGAACTACGCGCTGTTCCAGGGCCGGCTCTCCCCCGGGTGGATCCCGTTCCGCAAAGTGGTAAGTAAGGCAGACCCGCGCTGGTTTGTACGTGTGCTGAGGGTGCCCAGGACAACAGCGACGCGCAGTACCGTGGCTTCCGGAACAACTTCTGGCTCCTCACACTCCTCGCCAGCGCCTACCTCACCGTCAAATTCTTCTGGGTGAACCTCGCCACCTCCCCGCCCATAAACAACCTCTACCTCATCCGCTACAACCTCGTATGCTCCCTCCTCCTCCTCCTCGGTCTGCACGGCACGAGCACCCTTAAGATCCTGGCGATCATGGGTGTCAATTACCTTATTGCGCGGGCTTGCAGGGGATCGAGGGTGGGGCCTGTGCTGACGTGGGTGTTTAATGGTACGGTGCTGTTCGCGAATGATCGGTATGGCGGGTATAGGTTTGGGGACGTGCTGCCGTCGTTGGGGGTGCTGGTACGTCGGGTGGGCTTGGGTCGCCTGTGTGGAGAGGACTGACGGATACTCAGGACGCGTATCAAGGCGCGTACGCGCGGTGGCACATCATGTTTAACTTGACGATGCTCCGGCTTGTATCGTTCAATATGGACTACTATTGGGCGTGTAACGCTTCGGACTTCAAAGAGGTGAGTGGGAATTATAGGATGCCGTACCTCAGTCTTTGATGATGGTTGCGCTTGCGTTTCTGCAGTACAGGCACAAGAGGACGACGACGCACAGGGAGCGTCAGGAGAGCCATCCCACAGACATGTACTCGTTCATCAATTACGTATCGTACGTGCTATACCCCCCGCTCTATATCGCCGGGCCCATCATGACCTTCAACGACTACCTATGGCAGGTGAGTTGTAGTTGGTTACGATCTAAGTGCCGTGACGGGCGTGAGTGCGCAACTGAACGAATTTCTGATACTTACAGCATCGCCGCCCGATGCACATCTACGGACGGGTCGCGCTGCTGTACTTCATCCGTCTTCTTGCGTCCCTTCTCACGATGGAGCTCATTCTCCACTTCATGTATGTTGTGGCCATCAAGGACAGCAAGGCCTGGACTGGGAACACACCCGCGCAGATCAGCATGATTGGATTCTGGAACCTCATCATCGTCTGGCTGAAGGTTCGTCCGCTTCTTGTCCTGTGCAGGGGTTCGTGCACAAAGCAGCAAATGGTAAAACAGACACCCACAGCTCCTTATACCGTGGCGGTTCTTCCGCCTTTGGGCGATTATGGACGGAATGGAGGTTCCGGAGAATATGGTTCGGTGTATGGCTAATAATTATTCCACACTGGGGTTCTGGAGGAGCTGGCACCGCAGCTATAATTTGTGGCTCATTAGGTGCGTCCGTTGCTTTGTCTGTTTGGTGCGTTTCATGGTGCAGGGACTGAGAGGGATCATTACCATCACTAGGTATATTTATATACCACTTGGCGGATCGCGCCGGCTGGTGGTGAATACGGCAGTAGTGTTTACGTTCGTCGCGCTGTGGCATGACCTGACGTTCCGCCTGCTGGCGTGGGGCTGGCTTGTGAGCCTGTTCATCCTGCCTGAGGTGGTGGCGACGTACCTCCTGCCAGCGTCGAAGGTATGCCTCCGTGTTTTTCTTCCCATATGTGCGCGTCCCTTACCCCTTTTTTTGACACCCCTGCGTTGTGTGTGATGCTTTTCTATTGATTCGTTTTTTGCTTGCGTTGTTGGGATGGTCAGTATGGAGCGAAGTGGTGGTATCGCCACGTGTGCGCGGGGGGTGCGGTGGTGAATATTCTCATGATGATGGCTGCGAACCTTGTCGGGTTTGTCATCGGCACCGATGGGATACAGTTCTTTGCCCGCCAGGTTTTCGGGACGGCTCAAGGTTGGGGTGAATGCCAAAAGCTTCCACGTCCGCGGCTCTGACGTTGTTTCGTTTTTGATTGATGATAGGGCTGCTGTTCTTTGCGGCGGTGTGCGGGTGTCTCTTTGTCGGCGCGCAGCTCATGTTTGAGTATCGGTGCGTTTGAATTCGCATCTTACTTACGTACACGGCTAATCAGTTCACTCTGCGATTAACGTTCTGCAGGGAAGAAGAGAAGCGACGGGGGATTTATCGTAGATGTTAGGGCGGGGGCGCTCTCTGTATCCAAGTTGTGCTTAATTGAATTGTGGGCTATCACAAATTTAATTCCGTTATTCTGCAAGGGAGGCAAAGCAGGGGCGGGTGGTCGCCAAACCGAGCGGTCGGTAAACAGAGGGGGGGCGAGGGAAGATCTTGATCATCGCTACAAGGTCGGGATGTTTCGGATGAGGGTTTGATGTCACGTTGGTTTTGGGTCCGCTTGTCGTGATCGATCGTCGCCGATCTTATTAATATGAACGTCCTGACAGTCTTGTCCACTGGAACAACGAGGTGTTGGACGACGAGCGCGATGAGGAGCGAGGGGATCCGGACACGGTGTACTGGCAGGTGCCCGTCGCAGGGGGCGTCGTGCTAGCGCGGGTCCTGGGCGTCGCATCAGATTCGGAGGAACCATCTGCGGTAACTTGGTTGGATGGATTAGGGCGTGATCGCGACGGCGATCTTGTTGGTCAGCGAGGCGATCTAGGGTGGGGATGGGCAGTTAATGGACCTCCACACGTGGATGGGGCAGTTCCTGCTGAATCTTCGACGCTAAACTCGAAGAAAAGGATCTTCCGTACCCGACGAGTGCGTGACCTTCCCATGCCCAGATTTCCTTTAATTGTCGCCCGCAAATGTGTTCTGGCACTTTTCTGCCATTTTGTATCCGCGCCCGCCCCCCCGGTTCCCCCGCCCCGATTCGTCTTTGTTTTTTTTTCGTACTTTGCTGCCTGCGCTGTTATAATTGATTCTTTGCAATAATGGTACGATGGAAGTCTGTTTGCTCCCGCCCCTCCCGTGTCGTTGACCCAATTGCCTCGTGGTGTAGAATACGGAAACAACGCCGAAGAAGACGAGCCTTGTTATTGATTTTGTAGTCGTTGGCGGTGGCCTTGCTGGCCTCGCGTGTGCAGTCGCGCTACGGCGGGTGGGGCATAGAGTAACACTGCTGGAGGCGGAGCCATGTATAAGCACAGAAGTGAGCGATCTCCCGCTCGAGCCTCTGTTGACCCGCCACTTACTCCAGTTGGAAGCACTCGGGCGGTGTGCGTATGGCGCCTAATCTTGCCAAAATCCTGTACCACTGGGGCCTCGAGGAGGAGCTGAAAAAGATCGTCTATAAATCACAAGCCATTGATCTCCTAATTTGTACGTCTTATCCGCCTTGCCCTAGCAGCGACGAGGCTCACGAGCTCATTTATTATAGTCGAAACGGGCGAATTGCTGGGAACACATGTGTGGGACGAGGACATGATGCGGGAGACACGAGGGGAATTCATTTTCGCCGCTGTGCGTATCTCATCACGTCCCCGAACTCATATCCAGTCCCTAACCGTTACCTGCAACAGTACGCCGACCTCCGTCAGCTGCTCTACGACGCCGCCATCGCCCTAGGCGCCCAAATCCGCTTCAGCTCCCCTGTAGAATCTATCGACCCCTACGAATGCACACTCACTCTAGAATCTGGCGAAGTACTCAAAGCGGATGTCGTCGTCGGGGCGGACGGACGGCATGGGAAGACACGCGAACATATGGACGCGCGGGAGCCGGTTCCACATGACATGATTCTGTACAGGTTAGCAGGACGTTGTTTGTTTTATTCTAGACGGCCTTTTGAACGAAAGCTTTTTTTAAGTACTACGATACCGAAGGCAGCGATATTAGCAGACGATCAACTAAGGCCTCTGTATGAACGTAAATATGTAGGTTGCAGCGCATACATCTTGTCTACGTCCTCGCTGACGACTTGCGTTACAGCGAGCGATGTTTTCGTGGTTCGGCCACGGGCGGCTAAGTCTTGGCTTCCCACTCGTACGTACCCTCCTCCCTCTGGATTGACGCGCATATACTCAGATTTTCGAGCAGGGCGGGGACCAAGGTTTTGCGATGTACGTGTACGGGCCGTCCGACGGCAACGAAGGCACATGGGATGAGGAGGCACCGATCAAGGGCATGCGGCGAATTTTAGAGGCCTCAGAGCCAAGGTAACGAACCCTCCCCCAAGGCGCGTCATAGATTCTAACTCGACGGATCTTCAGACTACGCAAACTCGGCGCGCTCGCTGCTACGCCTGTATGCGTGCCCGTAACAGAGTACCCCGACCTGGAAGAGTTGGTGCACGACAGCGGGCGCATGGTCGTCATTGGCGAAGCCGCCCACCCCATGCCCGTACGTACCCCTCTCCTCCCACCCTCCCCCCATCCCCGTCCTAACACCATTCTAGCCCGGCGCGATCCAAACAACAGCCATGGCAGTCGAAGACGGCGCCGTCCTCGCCAAGCTCTTCTCGCACCTCCGCGCGGACGACCAGATCAGCAACTTCCTCTACGCGTACGAGGACCTGCGCCAGAAGCGCTGCGCCTTCGTGCAGAGGAAGGAGCACGGGGATATCGCCTTCATGAGCGTGCTCCCCGGGGAGATGCAGCGCGGGCGGGACGACCACTTCCGTGCGAAGCGCGACGCCGGGCTTAATGTGCTCGACGCGGCGGAGGGGTCGGACGCGACGCAGGAGTGGAGCGAGATCAAGGATATCTTTGGGTACGACGCGGAGGACGAGGCGGATAATTGGTGGCAGGAGTGGGGGGTGCTGAAGGAGCATGCGGTGGGGCGGGAGGTGGAGGGGGGGCATCTGTTTGGTAGTATAGTTGTGCAGTCGCAGGTGGGTGTATGATCATGAAGCTTTTGGGATATAGGGAACATGAGCTTATTTTTTTTTCTTTTTTTTTTCTTTTGCGGATTAAGGAATCGGGGCGTAAGAGATTTTCGGCGAGAAGGTTCTATGGGCACGGCAAGTTTTAGGGTGCCATCGAAGGTTCTCCTTGCGGCTACGCGCTTACCAGATCTGTCGATATCAAGTGGGACTATCTTTGGACTCTCCCTTTTTTCTCGAAACGTTTATCGGGCAACCGGCTATCACACCTCCTTCTCACCTCGCTTGTACATACCTACCTCATTGCGGATCCATATTCCATACTATATCCCAACCATATATAATCATTGATAACCAGGCCTCGGGACTATATTGTACATACATGACGTCAACTCTCTCAATATGATCACCTTACTGCTCCTCCTCCCCCGCGTCCTCCATAAACTGACGAGAAATCCTCCTGGAATCGTGATCGGGGTTCGGTGGGTGCTCTGGGAGGGGGTATCATTAACGGCACCATCTGATCTGAGTCTTGCTGACCTGCAACTATCTCCGGCACATGGTCGTGGCCTCGACTGCGACTTCGATGTCCGTGCCCCTCCCCACCCCTCCCTCCATCCCGCCCACGGTCCCGGTCCCGGTCCTCGCGTTTGCGGCTGCGCCGATCGCGCTCGCGTCGCGGCTCCTCGTCACCGGAGGCGTTGGGGGAACCACTCGGGTATGGGATGAAGGTGGGCGACATTGCTACGGGCGGCGGGTGGGGTGGATGCTCATGCTCAGCCGCGCCCCCTTCCACGCCCTCCTCCTCGCGGTGGCTCCGCTCCCGCCGGGGCCGCTCCTCCCTCTCCCGGTCCTCCCCACGCCGGCGTTCGTCCCTCCGGCGCCGGTCATCGTAGTACCGCTCGTCCCGGTACCGGTCACTCCGCCGGCTGCTGTCCTTGTAGTAATCGCGGTCGCGGTCGCGGTCTTTGTCCCTCTCGCGGTATCGGTCCCTGTCTCGGTCTCCCCTGTCGCGGTCCCGATCACGGTCCCTCTCCCTGTATTTATCCTTATCTCTATCTCTATCCCGCTCGCGCTCCTCCCTCCTACGACCGTCTCGATCGTAGTAGTACCGCTCATCCCTGCGCCGGTCGTCGTAGCGCTCATCCCGATAGCGCCTCCCGTCCTTATCGCGCTCCTCCCGCTTGCGCTCCTCGCGGGGGCGTTCCTCACGCGGCGGCCGGTCCTTGTCCTTGTCCTTGTCCCTGCGGGCGCGGCGGTACTCTTCCTCCTCGTCGACTGTGCCGTATTTATCGTATTTGGAGCGGTCCTGCGGGTGGGCGTGAGCTGTTGGGACGTCGTTGATGGTGACGGTGAGATGACTCGCCTTGCGGTGTCGGTGGGATTTGCTGCTCTCGCGCGACATTTCGGGGTCGGGGATGTGGTCTTCGGAGCGGTGGCGCGTGGAGCTCTGTGGCGTGTATCAGAAACGGGTGGGGTGTGGGGATAAGAATGGACTGACTTTTCTGGAAGGGTGGTGGTCGTCCCTCGTCGACCCGGAGTGTTCGGGAGCAGACATCGGGACGGGTCCGGGATCGCGCAGGGAGGTGTGATGGTTTTGCTAGGAGACGCCGCGCTGTTAGATACGAGCGAATGGAAGATTCAAGAGTTTAGCTACCAGGATACCGTGTGGTTGGTCTGGCCTGGGTTCGTCGTGATGAGATGAGGACTGATGGTGAGATGAGGAGGGGCCGCTTCGGTCGAGCCTTATGCCGTCAAATGCTGCCTATGCGTAGAAGGCGCTCCATGAGTAGCTAGCTCATCGCGCACAGATTTGACACACCTGGACATCCTCCATCAAGATTCGGGCCTTTTCGCGGAATTCCTCCGGCCCAAGCAGGCCCTTGGTTAGCTTCTTGCCCTTGGGTGCAGAGCCGTACAAACTAGAGGTCCAAGTCGTGGCGTGAGACCAGCGCACACTCGATGTGGACGATGAGCAACCTACTCGGCCCATCGGTCTTGGAGAAGTTCGAGATGACCGCGCTCGAAGGCATGCTGGTGGTCGCGGTTGTTGATCAGATCCGTCGCTTTGGACAGGTATTTGTGTCCGTCCTGGACGAGCGCTTTCCGCTGGTTTACTTCCGCAACGTCGGCATTTTTAGCTGGGGAGGCCTTTTCTTTATCTTTGTTCCGTCGAAAGAAGGGGAATGAGAATCCACTGCGTTTTGTGGGTGACTCTGTGGCCATTTTGGACGGGGATGCGGTCGAAGGGGTATGTGGGTATGGGTATCGCGAAACTCCAAGTTCTCGTGGCTGTGTGAGCAGTTTCGATCACAGGGTCCTTTTGAACCTAATAGGCGTAAACAGCATCACGCGCTTCCGAATCTCGAACTTGGAAGTTGGAAAAAGCAACTTGAAGTTGTACGGGCAGTGTAACAGCGGAGTCATCGTCCTAGCTCACTCTTTCATTGCTCTCCCAATCTTTCATTGATTGTCCCCGCCCCATTCCTCAAATGCCTCGTTTCTCGTCACACGGATGTTCACTTTCGGCAGCTTACGGTAGAATACAGTTGTTGCGCTCCCTCCACCCACCACTTAAGTGGACCGAACAAACGTAGACTTCCTGAATTTTCCGCAGTGAGGTCACCCCAAATCGAGTTACCCAGTGGCCGTATGTCCCAGCTCCCATACTTTGTCACTGGCATAATTTGAGATAGTCTGCGTTTCGGTCTAGCGTGGATGCTGAAATCTCGTTTCCTTAGACGTTCCGATCGAGTCATCCCTGTGGCATACTTACATACATCAAGTATCAGTAATAAAACACTGCAACGTCACGTCTCTATCCTTTGCTGTATTGATTGCCTTTCCTACGAGTGCTTCATCCCACATAGACCCTTCTGGCCACGTAATCCAGACCATCTCCCACCCAGTCACTTTCATTGCTTCCGCGACCTGCACAAGAGTCGTTTCGGCGCCTGCACAATTGATGTTAATATTGGTGCGAATGTCACCAGATGACGGCGTCCTCGAGATTTTCCGCGACAGAATCCGGGCACTGACATGCGTTCCAGGGGCTGTTATGAACGTTATATTATCCAGCATAGGAATGACCGCATCGAGTGCGAGCTCCTCGTTAGGGGAGGAACAGGGCATAGGACATTCAAAAATGCTGATCTGACTAAGGGTTGGTGCGGCCAAAGAAAGAAATGATCGAAATTCCTCGTTGGAGATGCCTTGAACATGGTGGAGCCGAAGCACCTTGAGACGAGGCCTTGGCGCTGCGACAAACTGTAAGAACTGGTGGCCGCTCATAGTACCGCGGTAAAGACTGAGCTCTTCAATATTGCATGTGAGTCGGCGTGATGAAGGTCTTTATATTAACTGTCAATGTTTACTGCGTATGAATATAAATAGACTCACTCCACATCGCCTTCCCCGACCCAATAGGTTACGGCTAACGTAGCGAGATCCTCCCACTTCGCGATGAATGACTGAATGTCGGCCATAGCCAGTGCACTCTGGAGCAAAAAGCAGCCTTGTACGTCGCGTAGATCGGACAGGCCACGGACAAGCGAACTCGTGAACATTTTAGGTACAGTTGGCAGATATACGGTTCTGAGGGAGGTTGCAAATTGCAAGATCTTGAGAAAAGCCCGCCATCCGTCTGAACCACTGTGAAAGGGATCTTCAGTCTTTGTGTCACCTGGGGACATTCCTTTGTAGTTCGCAAAATTCAAGGTATGAATTAGAGCACCACGCTCCGGTCTTCTCTCCAGGACGCATGCAACGTCGAGCACATCCACTTTTGGTTCTTCACCGCTTAGATCGCCGCAAAACCGTTCAAAAAAGAGGTCCAAAACATGTTCCCAGGATTTGGACACGAGGCCATATGTAAGCAACGCTTTTAGCCAGCCACGAGGTCTATTACATATCGCAAGGTCGACCACATGGCGTATAATAGCAGGATCAAGGGGAAAAAATGACCGCTGACGGCCGAAGATAGGGAGGACGCGAATAGAGTGTACAGGGATTGCAGATGGGAGAACGTAATCACGTAGCTCATATGGAAGGGGCTCGAAGCAGATGTTGCTATCGAGAAAAACGAGCAATGACGGGTTTGTGGGGCTCACGCGATGCACACGGTCATAGGCGACTCGTAGAGGCGACTGGTCCAGGGCTAGTTGGGAGCATGGCACCATTGCGACGACTTGAACAGCACCATTCAAACCCATCTCATTGGGATGGACCAGCTCAAACACAACAGTGAAGATAGGAAGACCAGACGCTGGGGATGCTAGAATAACCGCAGTATCCTGGGAGGCAGCACGAAAACGATGGCGGCGTGTTCGATAGTGTGTCAGAGCTCCTGGAGATCCATCTGTCGAGATCATGACAGTCTGTTATGCACTATATGCCAAAAATCAGAAGCTACGTCGCAGGTGTAAGTACTCGTAGGATAGGACGAACGACATGATCAAGGTTTTGGGATTGTTTAGATACAATGAGGAAGCGGATAGCGGAGAAGTGGTCGATGGAAGAATCGTCGAGGACGATGGACACCATGCAGCCTGAATCTGTTGCCACCCTACGGGGCCCTTCATGCCGACCATAGCTTATCCAATGAGAGGTAGAGTCGGAATTGTAGTTGCGGTCCTGCGCCAAACTAATAGTAGACATTCGTCACGGTAAGCAGTAGCAGCGACAAAAACCGATGTGCCGAAATGCTGATGGAGTGGCAAGCACTCAGTAACAAGAATTCGGGCCTCACACTCAGGCGGCAGCCGCTGACTTGCCTTGGAGTTCAGTGACCAGCGAGATATTGGCTGATTTCCGATCGTTGGGCGCTGATTTGAGGGAGAGCAAAAACCCTGCCTTCTGGCTATCCGTGTCGATGGGCCGTGGCGACGGGAATGGTCACCAAGGTGCAATCAGAGTGCCAACTTGGAATTATTTGGAGTTGAACTTTGAAGCTTTGAAGTTCCGGGCCGGTGGTACTTAGCCATGTTTGTATTGCACAAATAACGCGTTGTGCCATCTTCACTGCTTATTGAAGTTAGTATGTTCTCTCGATGGATTCCCACCCCGCACCATCTGGCTCTACCAAGTAACATCTAGACCCTGGTAAACGACGCTGCACGAACTCCCATCATCTACCTTCCGTCTCTTGTCCGCCATGACACCGGGATTGAGCTTGGGATTGAAAAAAGAAACTCCGGCGCGTCTATCGCTCAGCTACCCATCCTTTCTTGTGCATGGTTGCAAGGAGTCCGTATATCTCTCGCGGCACAGTACTACAACTATTGCAGAAGACTACTCTCTCTATGCTCCGACTCGGCTCATGATCATGCGGGCGCCGCTCCCGCCCATGGCGACAATTCTAATCCTGAAGTGGAAACTGGAGGGGCACTACGACGCAGTCGTCCGCGAGCGAGTGGCGTAACAAGCCATCTTCAGCTTCTAATAATTATATCAAAGCGTGAGCAACACCAAGCACGACAAGCGAGAGAAAAAAGGAAAAAAAATCAACAAAAGACTGTTTGTTCTACCTGAATCGGAAGTCCATACCCCACATCCACGCCCTTCGCCCTCTCCCTCAACAGCCCCCACTGCACCCACCAATTATCCGCCTCGTCCTCCGCATCATACCCAAACACCTCCTTCACCTCCCCCCACTCCCTTGACTGCGCCGACTCGCCCGAGGCTTGCAGGATCCCGATCCCCGCATCGCGTTTGGCGCGCATTGTACGGTCTCGCTCCTCCTGCTGCGCGCCGGGGGGCATGGTCATGTAGTACACGATGCCCACCTCTTTGGCTATGACGTTCTCGACGCGCGGCTGGCGCAGGTCCTGGAACGCCCAGAGGAAGCTGCAGATCTGGTCTTCCGTCCGCAGGTGCGAAAATAGCTTGGCTAGGACTGCGCCGTCTTCGAGAGTCATGGCGGTTGCCTGGACCGAGCCAGGCTGGTGCAATGCGTTAGTCCAGCAGTGGCATCATCGCGGCGCGTGAGGTTGACTCACGGGAAGGGGGTGTGCTGCCTCTCCGACAACCACTAGACGTCCACTCTCGTGGACCCAGTCTTCTAGGTCTGGATAAGTCCTGAGTGTGGTACGTGTCACCGTCGACGCTAGGCTGCCTAGTTTCTGGAGGCTAGCAATGGAATCGCGTTGATAACATCTGACCGGTTAAGCGAATCTTGGGACTCACTTAGGTTCAGCCGTCGCAAGTACGGCCTCCAACTCGCGCCGTGGCGTGATGCTGTTCCAACTCCCTTCGTCCTCGTCGTTTGGTGCATAGATGAACATCCCAAACTCTGACCCATCTCCCTATATCAACTGTCAGCCACGAAACGCTCAAGCTGATTTGTTTTCACATACGACGGGGAATCCCAGAACTGAATGCCCATTACCGAACCAATTGAACATGGTTGTCTGTCGGAGCCTCGTTAGCGAAGTGCACAATTAACGGGGGACTAAATACTCACGTAGGTTTGGTCGTACAGATATGCGAGATCTGGGTCTTTGATGATGGAGTCTCGCGGCACAGTCGTACTGATGACCCAAGGGATGTCAGTGAGCGCTTTCCTGAATTCGAAAGTACCCTGACTCCTCACCTGTACATGCTCATAACCCCCAACTCCAGCTGCTCCTCCTGCTTACGTAGCTCCCGCCGTGCCAAGCCCCCTGGCCCGTCAGCCCCGACGATGATATCCGCCCGCAACTCCTCGCCTGACTCTAGCCTGACCGTTCGATTGTATGGATCTATAACCACCACCTTCGCATCCAGCTGTATCTCAGCCCCACACGATAGCGCGACGTCGCGTAGCAGTCTCCGCAGCGCCGAATGCTGCGACCCAAAAGTCCAGTCAGCATGCCTGTCGACGGTGACGCGGACAGCGGTCTCACTCACGTGTGTAAACACGAACTCCCCTCTCGTCTCCTTCATCACCTCCTCATCCCAATGATGCCTCCCCAGAAGCTCCCCAGATTCATCTGTCGAGGAATCCCATCCCAACGAAATGAATAAACGCCACGGACGATCACCCGAATATGGGCAGGTACGTACAAACAAGCAAGCTGATCGATTCAGACTTGATCGCTATCGCCCTGACCTCGTCCTCCAATCCCCAATGATACAGGATTTTCGACAGATTGGGGGGCATCCGGCATGCCCCAGTCGGCTGTATCACGCCGATCACGTATCACTTTTAAGATTTACGCCCTCTGGAATGGAAGTGGACCCACGCGGTCAAAGGTATCTGTATCGTCTTGCTCAAGTACGGTCACACGGTGTCCGACTCGGCGCAGCGCAACTGCTGGGAGTGACCACTGTTAGTGGGAGGTATTTGGTGAATCGGAGAGTGTTTCATACCGCATGCGAGGCCTGCGATACCTCCACCGACGATCAAGAAGTCGACGGACAGCTTCGCCTGTTCAGCAGCCAACTTGAACTATAAAAGGCATCAGAAACTCACACATGCCTCCCGTACGCTCCGAGAAAAAAAAACAGTACCTTTTCAAACGCCATCTCCAGATAACTCCAAGTCCCAGATTCGACTCGAAGGCGAAAGGCAACGAGTGTGGGGTATCAGAGGCACTTGAGGCTGACCTGCGAGGGAGCAAACGGAAGCAAATGCGATTCCCAGAGGGGCCAGGGCGGACTGAATACTTATATCATCCCCAGAATGGGGTCGGACTGTTCGGCGTCGTGCGCCTCCACAGAGGAACGGATTATGTCACGCCAAATTATGTACTCGCCGCTGGATCGTCCATCCCGTAGCATCGGGACAAGGCCGATTTGGGAAGAGGGGTTCCCCGCCACGTGGCGGCGCAGGTTTGGCAGCCTTGTCACTCCTTGTCAACATCTTTTGTCGTGAGACAACTTGAACCAACGCATGACTGCGGCGTCTGCTGATCATGCGCACTTTTTCTTAGGAGGTGCTTCTGCTCGCTCGCATCAGTGTTTAGGCGCTGGTCGCGCTGCTGCCCGGAGAGTGCTGCCCGGATGTGAGAGCTGCAATGACAACATAGACAGACCTTTCGTCACTCCAGTCCTTGGAATTTGAATAGGATCTCGAGCTGGTGGCAGATGCCAAGACCATACCGAGAAGGTCCCCGCTCCCAGGAACGTCACACTGAAAGCCGGCCACACAATCCAAGATACAACTCGACTTCCATCCGTTTTATGGTCGATCCGCCCAAAGTCTTCCTCCAAATCGCTCATATCATCGATAGGACAGCCTCTACAGGCGCATTGGACGGTTTTCTCCCCTATGTGCTGCGTATGACGAACATACGACAGCGGTGAGAACAAAGTCAGACTGTCAACCCTTACGATGATGTGGCGCTCGCCTTTTTCGTTGCAAGTCGTTACCCTGATAAGATGGAGGCAATTGAGCATCTGTCGTTTCTCACCCAGGACCCCGACAACCACCCTAGGGGCCCCAGACCTGACCCCGAAAGAGAGGATACCCTATATAAGGTAATTCTAGAGTACTTCGGCACTTCCCGCATGCCGAACAGGCCCAACCATTTACTCGGACGAGATCATCGAAGGCGGGACCAACGTGGATGCGGGGCTCTTACTTCGTTGGTTGTCGGGAGTCCTTCTCTCTCCCTCCTCCCTCGATTACCACATGGGCGGTACCAGGTCGTGCTGCTTTATTTTGGCGTCAGGCGCTGAAGCGTCACAACGGGAAAGACGCTCTGTTCACTCGTGTAAGGCTGCTTCCTTATTCCTTGTCCTGGGCCTCGCCCGAATACACAGATTAGCAGAACGAGCGACAGAAACTGAGCTGCATTATTAGGTTACAGATCCTTCACCCCCCGGCCACTCGCTCCACTTCTCATCACAAATGAAGATCACAAGATCCCACCCACAGCCGCAGGCATGCCATAACACGCTTTGACTTGTGCAGGGACGGAACACGACGTATGCCACTGGTATCGACAGGTGCCTCGCCGCGAGCGCAGCGGGGGGCATGCATGAGGCCCCACACTCCTGAGAAGGTGTGAGTTGACATAAGCTATATGTAGCATCACTGTTCACTGAATTTCCGATCCTGATAAGAGACTACACAGGCGACTCGAACGTCGAGGATCTATGGTTCTCTGGAGTAACTGTACAGATTCTCCTCTTGCGCAGCTCTCGACACACTTGAGTGACCTGAATGATGTCTACACACCTAACTTTGTCGTCGGTGGCTTCCAGCACCAAGCTTGCGCTCCAACAACCCAATTTGGCGCGATCGCCTTCGCAGCTTGAATTCTTGGTACAGCAGGTTACCGACCATTAGAACAGTCACTGACATCAAATGAGGCCCCACCGCTCGACAATACGTAAATCGGCCTATTCGCTAACTTTTCCTGAGTCTAGGGACACCGCTTCATCTTATTCTGCAGCCAGGAGCGAGGATCCCAAGAATTTCGAGGCTTGCGACAGCAACAGACACACGGGGAACTTAGTCCCTGCAATACGAAATGTAACAAGTCCACCGTATCTTGTCCTTGTCCGGTCATCCACCACCGAGACGCAACGTAGGACCTTGTACGCGCCTGACGCCCATGTCTCCTCGAAGTCAGACGAATATGCATCTGATGGACGGCCCATCTAGGACCACGACTATTACGTTCAGCATATGATAATGTAGATGACAGGTATAAGGAAATCAGCAGGACTAGCAAACGTTCGATGATTCAAGAAAACCCAATCAAACGGACAACAAAGGACCCAACTAATACCCTATCCTATAAAGAAAACGGACCAGTCCCACACACAACAATCGCGCAGCTACAAGGCCGCCGGTGTGCAACAGAGGCGCCCCAATCGCCAACACCAAACTCCCTTTTTTCATGGTTCGCAAAGCAGGCTCCACCGACCGGTCCGGACTAAACGCAACCAGCAACACCACCTTCTCCCCAAACTCCAATAAGTCCATCAACGCACATACCACCCTCGAGACATTCCACGCATAGAATACATCGCTGCACGCCTCGGCAAATAATTGTGCGGGGTCGCCGGGTCTGGCACTGCGGAGAAGGAGGGGTCCGTGTCGCCCCAAGACCACGTCGAGCAACGAGGCGAGCGAGGGGAGAGCCCGTCGTGATGAGAGGGATATATTATCCCGACTGTCGTTTGGCCAGTGAGTCGGGATCCGAAAAGGGCTAGACAAGCCTCCCAATCGAAGGAAGGAGGGCGGGGAGCACCACCGCTCGAGCCATCCATTGTTCCGAGCACCTCGAGCTTAAGATGGTCCCTGAGCGAAGGGGGGATCTCGCCGATGTAGACTTTAGACGAGACGTCGTCCTTTCGTAGCATCTCCACCAGACGCGCGGACGTGAATTCGAGGAGGCAGTAGTCCCCTGAATCGATGGCAGCCCCCAACGCGCGGACGGGCGTCGCTTGGCTGAGGTCCTCCGACTCGGTATCTGGGCGGTCGATGGACAAATCGGGTTCGCCGTACTTGCGCCGCTCCTCCGCGTCGCTGCAGAAGTGGGAAAGAAGGGCGCGGAGGTCCGTTTCGGACCGGCGGAGATCGGGCGCTTTGGTGCTGTAGGAGCGTTGGCCGCGCGGGAGCTGTAGTTTTAGTGTTCCATCCAATCAGCCTACTTATCTGTAATTGCAAAAGTGACTCGTGACAGCAAACTTGAAGCGTACCTGTTTCCCCGAGATGAAACGAATGCACGAACGAAATGTGCTTTCCCGTATGTGGTACTGTCCTGTATAACACTTTCTGCACCGCGCTCGCCGTATTCATCGTGAAGCGGTACGAGGAGGTCTTAGGGTCTCTCCGTTCCAACGTTATACTATGCGGTCCACACCATTGTCCAACCAGACCGACCACGCGCAACCAAGATGCGCCCATATCCAGGCCTTTCACAGCCAGTTCCAGCCCCATGGCCGCGCTCCACGCGCTGCCACCAGGCGCCCACGAGACCGAACTTACGCCGTCCAGCTGGAGGCGTAGGGATTCCCCGAGCCAGACCAGGGGGTATCCGGACGTATGGGAGAATGTCAGACGAGCGCCGTCGCGACAGTCGTACCGGACGTCTGGCGGGGGCTCTGGAAGATTCTTCGGGATGTTGAGATCCGGGGGTCCGTGGACGTACAGCGCCAGCCCGATGTCGCCACACGCTAGCTTCGAATAAGTTAGCTTCGGGGTGCATCAGTACGGAGAGTATGAGTTGTTCCTTGCGCTCGAAGAAAGCATGGCTTGCCTGATCATGATCATGAGTGTATTCCTCGGCCAAGGAAAGTTCGACTTTGCAGCAGTGCGCAACCCATTTATCCCAGAGACTGCTCCGCGCCATCGAACGCGCGCGGTTCGAGCACCAGGTCGTAGCCTTGCAGTTCATACGAGGCCATCTGGTGGTAGACGCGTCTCTATCAAGGGGGATTCTGATGAATGCGGGGTGTCACGACTCATGATATTCACTGGTTGATGGTTATGGCCGCACCTGCATGGCTAGGGCTTTCTTGAGCCATTGGATACCCGTATCCGGGGCTATCCGGGGTCCTCACTGGTGGTTGAGGAGGTCGGTTAGCATGGGATGAAGGTTCATCGTTTACGGCGACTGTTCTCTGCCATGGATGAAGTTGGTTCATTGCAGCCTTGTTTCACGCGGGCATTAAGGCACGCCGCAACTGGGTCGCGGATTCTGTGCATGTCTCGTGCTCTTTGGTGAAGGGCCTAGAACTTGAAGACAGTGCGGTCAGGTCCTCGTCCGCCCAGCTACAGGTTACAGGTTTTACTCCGAGTCCGTACCGCCTCCATTCGCACACGTTGTTCGAGCTTCCAGGCCCGCGCCCACACCGAACGAACAGATCATCTCACGAAAGGGCCACACCCTCGCTAGGACACCTAATCATATAAAAGGCCATTAAGCCCCAGTCTTAGTCTATTGTTGTTCGATACACATTCATTTTAGTCGACGTCTCCTGCGCAAGACACGGCATCAGCTCTTCCTGGTCCAAGCACGGAAGGCGTAAACCCACCTCTAGATACTCTGTAATCAAAATTCAGAGTTTACTCTCCACCCACCCCGCCCCCGCCGCCTCCATCCTCTCTCCCCCTCCCCCTCTCCCTCCACCCGTACCCCTCCTCCCCTCCCTCCCCTCCTCTCTTTCCCTCTCCTCCTCAGCCATCTCCCTGACAACCCCCTCCGCCCACCCAACAACCCCCCTCGCAAGCCCCTCCACCTCCCCCCTCGTATTCCCCGCATGCAAACACACCCTCACCCTCCCCCTCCCCTTCGGCACCGTCGGCCACGTGATGGGGCGCGCGTTCATCCCTAGGGAGAGGAGGTAGGCGGAGAGGGGGCGGGGGTGCGTTGTGTGCAGGGGGATTATTGGGGAGGGTGGGGGTGTGTTTGGACTTGAACTACTCGAACTTGACTGGAGGAGGTGAGGGGGGAGGGAGAGGAGGCTTGGGGGGATGCGGGCGTGCGTGAGGAGGGAGAGGAGGTAGGATGTGAAGTGGGTGGAGAGGGCTAGGAGGTCGTTCGCCAGCTGTCCGTGTGCGTGTTAGTCACGGGGGGGCTGAAGGAGGGAGGGGGTAGGGACGAACAGAGGTAGCAGTCCCGTCTTCCAATAGATCAAAGGAACAATCCACAGCGATAATATTCGCAAAGTTCAGCGCGGTCGTGTATATCAACGGCCGCGCGTAGTTGAGTAGATAATCTTTTATTAGGATGCTCGTTAGCACCACCGCTGTTCCACACACCCTATCATCAGCATACCTCATAAACGTAACGAAGAAAGGAAAGAGGGGAGAGAGAGAGAGGCACTCACCCCCCGTCGCAGCCAACGCCTTCCCAAACGTACACAGCCTCGCCAGCACCTTCCCCTCCAGCCCCAGCTCCGCCACGCGCCCCCTCCCCAGCGGGCCGAACACCCCCGTCGCATGCGCCTCGTCCACCACCAGGTACGCGTTCCCCCGCGGGAACAAGCCCTCTAAGAGCCCTACGATCTCGGGGAGGGGGGCGAACGTCCCGTCCATGCTGTATAGGCTCTCCACCGCGATGAACACGCTCCCTCTTCCCTCCCTCAGCCCGGGGTCCTTGTCCCGGAGGAGCGTCAGGAGGAGGGACCTGAGGGAGTGGAGGGAGTTGTGTTGAAATGGGAGGAGATGGGATGCACCCAACCGGGACGCACGCATCCCATCATGCACACTCGCATGTATATACTCATCATACACCACCCAATCCCCCACCTGCGGCACACACGCAAAGAACCCCACATTCGCATCGAACCCCGAGTTAAACACCACCGCCCCCTCCACCCCGAAGAACCGCGCCAGGCGGGCTTCGAGCGCCGTGTGGGCCGGGGCGGGGGTGAGGAGGCGGGAGCCGCCGGCGCCGAGGATCTTGGGTGAGAGGGTGAGTTTGCGGAGGAAGAGGGAGCGGAGGAGGGGGGAGAGGGAGAGGGAGAGGTAGTCGTTTGAGGTGAAGTCTGTTGGGGGTGGGGTGGGGGGGGGAGGGGGGGAGGCGGCGGCGGATGAGGCGGGTGTCGCGGGAGGAGAGGGCGGATTGGAGTTTGTGCGTGAGGGAGGTGTCGCTCATGGTGGATGAGGGTGGGGAGGAGACATGTTGTGAGGACTGGGGAATTTTTTTGGGTTGTGATCGATTCGGATGATCTTTTGGGTTTTTCGGAGATGTGATGTCCGCGGGGAAGAGCGTGTATACGCTCGCAGGGTTTGTATCTCCACCATCTAGTAAAGTAGTACAACGAGACCTATGTGCGCCTCTCGACCCCCCATCTTGTTCTTACAAGAATGTACATCCAGCTCAGGTGTATCGTAAATTCATGTTCTCCACACAAGACCGCAGCGCTGCACTCGCCGATGCACGGAAGCGGAGCACCGTGACGGAAGCTGCTTTACCCAGAGGACGCCCAGATTTCCTCGACACGCAGATCAGACATGCCATATCCTCACCCTCAATCTTGCAACCCCTCAATCTCAACCGTGCTCCTCTCGAGGTACGTCTCATACGAATCCTGATACGCAGCTACCAATCCCTCATGAGCACAAAACGTCGCCACCCCAAGACGCACGCACATACCAGGTGTCTTCGCAAGCGCTCTATACCGCGCTATGACTTCTCTGTTATGCGTAATCGCCGCCAGTTGCGCATGTTTAATCGTACCTACCAAGGCGTCAACAAAAAACAAAATCCGCTTGGATGAGAAGGACACACCAGATAGATGAACCACGTTCGGGATGTACCGCACCCCCTCGATAGAGGACAAGAGCGTGACGGCGCCCCATGCGATGCGGTGGTGGTCCCGCGCGACGCGTATGATGCAGATATTCGTGGTTGGGGAGTAGTATTTCACTGCTCGCCATGCATTAGTGCAGTGCAGAGAAAAGCAAAGAATAAGTACCCGTTAGAGAAAGCCCGACGCACCCCCACCCCGTATCCCCGAAATTAGTGAGGACGCTCTGCTTCACTGCCGCCCATATGTGTTTTCCTTCGATGGGGCGGGGCCCTGTGTTTTCGCCTGTTGGGATGAGTTCGACGAGGAGCCAGCGGTTCTGCGGATGTGTGTGAGGGGGTGTACGGGGTGGAGAGTTGGATGGGGTACCTTGAATCGTACCATGCCCTCCCTGGTGGGAGTAGGAGTGGGAGGATGTTTGGGGTTAGGGTTATGCTCGCAAAGTGAAATGCACTGCCACGCCTATTCATATTCTGGCACTCCCCCATAGGTACTCACTACGCTCGACTAATATCATGAATTCACGTCCTCGAGGACTTGGGAGGTGTATCGAGCTACATAGCGGCGAGCAATTCACTCCAACCATCATCAGATTTAAACGTTAAACTGTGACTGTCGACGGGTCCGCATCTGGCAACACAGCCGCCCAACGTACATCAATAACAATGACTTGACTCCTTCTCAATCTATATAAACTCCCCAACACCCTGCACCTTCTCTCAACCCCCATCATGCCCATCCACACCACCCCCACCCTCACCATAAACGCCCCAGACCACACCATCAAATCCGTCACCGTCTTCAAGTCCTCCAAAGCCGAAATCGTCCGCCAGTTCTCTCTCGATCTCAAGGTTCTCCCCCCCCCCTGCTTCTCCACACCGTAAAACAAACTAACCCCTAACCTAACCTGATGTAGCCCGGCCAAAACAAGATCCAAATCCGCAGCCTCCCCAGCACCATCGACACCCACTCCATCCGCGTCTCCTCTCTCGGCCCCGCCCGCCTCTTCGACGTCGTCTGCACCCTCTCCCAGTCCAAAGAACACTCCCACCACTCCCCCACCAACCCCACCGAGATCGTACGACTCCTACGTGTGAAGAAGAATGCACTGGAGGGGGAGAAGCGCGTGAGGGAGCACGAGGCGGAGTTACTTGTTGGGTACGCGAAGACGCTGACGGGGGAGCATGTGCCCCCCGGGGAGATGGGGAAGTTTTTGGAGGGGTTCGTGGAGCAGGGGAGGAAGAATTTGATTGCGGTGGGTGCTTCAACTTACTCACTACTACTCGAGTGCTGATTGGGTACTTGGTAGATTACGGAGGTGACGGAGAAGATTATTGAGCTGGATCGGCAGATCGATAGGGAGTTTGATAGGAGCGCGATGAAGAAGGGGGAGGCGAGGGGGGAGGTCGATATCATCCTCGGCGCCGACGAAGCCACTAGTATCAACCTTAAGCTCACATACAGTACGTTCCCCCTCCCCCATAACACCAACACAACTAATCTAACCTACCTCCCCGCCCCAACAGTCGTATCCTCCGTATCCTGGCGCCCCACCTACGAACTCCACGCCACCACCGAAAACGGCAAACCCTCCCCCTCCGTCACCCTCCACTACCGCGCGCGCATCACCCAGTTCACAGGCGAAGACTGGACCAACACCGCGCTCACACTCAGCACCATCTCCTCTGATACGGTTGCGAAGAAGATCCCGCAGTTGGTGGGGGTGAAGCTGCAGCCGCGCCCTGCGTTCGGGGTCGGGGTGAAGGGGAATACGGGTATGGCGGGTATGGCGAGTAGGGGGGGCGGGGTGTTTGGGGGGCAGGGGCAGGGGAAGGTGGGGAATGTGAATGAGGTGTCGAGGCAACTGGAGATGATGATGAAGGGAGGGGGCAATAGTGCGTTTGGCGGGCAGGCGTTTGCAGCCGGGTCTTCGGTTTTTGGGACGCAGGCTCAGACTCAGACTCAGCAGCAGCAGACGTTTGGAGGTGGAGGTGGGCTGTTTGGATCTCAGCAGCAGCAGCAGCAGCAGCAACAACAACCGCAACAACAATCGCAGGCCTTTGGAAGTGGAGGAGGGCTGTTCGGGTCTTCTCAGCAGCAGCAGCAACCGCAACAGCCCCAGCAAGCGCAGACGTTCGGAGGTGGAGGTCTTTTCGGCAGCCAGCCCCAGCCCCATCCTCCAACCAGTGTATTCGGCTCCGCCCCCGCCCCCGCCCCCTCCCCACCCTCAGACCAAGACACCGACGCCTTCGAAGAAATAACCGCCCCCCCGCCCCACCCACACGAGCCCACCACATCCGTCACCGAAACGCCCGTCGCCATCTCCTTCTCCATCACCGGCGCCTCCTCCGTCCCCTCCGACGGCGTCGAGCACCAGGTCAGCGTCGCCGTCCTCCCCTTCGAGGCGGTGGTGGGGTACGTGGCGATTCCGAGGGTGGAGCCGAGGGTGTATTTGAGGTGTGTGGTGAGGAATAGTAGTGAGTATAGGTTGCTTGGGGGGGCGGTTAGTGTTATTTTGGATGAGAGTTATGTTTCGAAGACGGGGATTTGTGTATGTCTCTCTCTCTCTCTCCTTCCCTCTCCCTCTCTCCCTCCCTGTTCCTTCCCTTTCAATCAACTGATGTACGGGAAATGACAGGACGTAAGCACAGGCGACACCTTCGAATGCACCCTCGGCGACGACCCCGCCACCCAAATCACCTACACCCGCACCTCGCGCGTGCTCAAACCCGAGGCGCACGGGCCCTTCGCAGAAGCCAAGGTTACGACCGCGTACAGCACCAAGATCACTTTACACAATAAACACGCGTTCCCCCTCCCCGAGGTGCTCGTGCGCGAGGCGCTGCCCACGTGCGACGATAAGCGCGCCCGGGTCGTCTTAAGAAAGCCAGAGGGGCTCGCGGATGCGAAGGACGGGGAGATGGTTACGGTGGGAAAGAAGGCGGAGGGGGAAGGGGAGGGGGATGGGGAGGGGGTGAGGGTGGGGTGGGAGAAGGTGGTGGAGGGGAAGTTTGAGTGGAGGGCGGGGGTGAGGGCGGGGGGGAAGGTGGTGCTGGAGGCGCAGTGGGAGGTTAAGGCGGAGGCGGATACGTATTGGGTGGAGGGGCTTGCTACTAGTACTGCTTAGGCCTTGATGCTTTTGGTTTCTTCGATGGATCATGATTTTCTTTCGTTGTAATACAAACATACATACAGTGCACACAGGTCTCTCCCAATCAACCCCGATGCCCAAAATCCATCCAGTTAGACCACCCCATCGCTCCTAATCGCACACTGACCAAAATCGCGCCTCGTCAGCCCCTCAGGCCTCGGCAAGATGTCCTATCAACGGGTAAGACTCAGCAACGCAGGTAAGCAAGAAGGAGATTGAACGGACGTGTTCGAAGATGGCGGTGGGGATGCCCAGCGTCACGCACGCGTTGGGGGAGTCCTGCCGTTGTCATTGGGTCAAGGTTGGTAGGGACAGGAGAGTAGGGTAGGGGAAGGGAGGGGGATACGTACGACGACGGCGCCGACGTGGCTTTCCACGGGGGCGGCTGTTAGTAGGAGGTCTGCGTGGAGGGAGGAGGGATAGGTGTCAGTGTCATGGAGGATGTTTCTTGGGGGTTTAGGGGATACGTACAAGCTTGCTCGCGGGCTTTTTTTAGGGTGGAGTGGTCAGCCTGTGGGCAAGCCAAAACGGAGGGTTGGGGAAGCGCTTACTGTAGCCGAGCTGCAGAACGGAATAGGTTAGTTGAGGGTGTGCCAAAGCAAGAAAGGGGGTGGGGGAGGTAGGCTGACCTTTTGCAGGTATGCGATACAGTTGAGTGCAGCCTGCTTGTATGCGACGGTGCTGTTCAAATATCCATCTTAGCTAGATTACGGCAAGTGACACGGGGGTAAAACTTGCGTGTCCATGTTGTACTGTTTCCCATCGCCGTCTGCATAACGCCGTCCCATGGTCAGAAGGCGCTCAATACGTGATGGCGCGGGAGGATAGTACTCACGGAGATCGACGCTGATACCCTCGAATACGACCTGCGTTGCATATTGCGGGTCGACAGGCGAGGGCTAAAGATGGTTCGGTTAATGGAATTGGTGCTTCATGAAGAGTGCGTACGAGGAAAATGGGCTGCTTGAGGGCGAACTTCTCTATGCCGCCTTTGATAATGCTGGTCGAGAAAGTAACAATCCCGGCCTATCATATTTGTTAGCAGTGTATGAGCCTGCCGAAACCATGAGTATAAGGGACAGACCATCTCGATGGCGCCGCAAAAGGACATCTGGGCTCGGGTTGGTAGGGTGTAATCATAGTTGTGGTTGGGAACGTACCTCGCCCTATGAGATTGGGGAGCATGATGAGTATGAGAGTTATGTGGTGAAGGGGAAGTTCTTACGTCGCCTTGAGAGAAATGAAGGTCTCCGACGGAAAAGTTAGCTCCCGGAACGAAGACCGGCAGATAACACCGCGATCCCCTGAACAATGCCTAACGGTCAGCCAGGACTCAAGAAGTGAAAGCATTCTTCCACATACTTGGAGAGATTTTTTATCTAAATACACCACCACTTCAGCAAATCCCCGAATCCCAGCAAAAAAAGACCGAGAAACGCACATCACAGTTCCCACCATGCTCGCGCGCAGGAATCGTCCTCGCACCCTCCCTCTCGACCCTCTCCCTCACCTCCGGGGCAATACCGTCCTGGCCCACATACACGCCCTTCGGCTCCGGAGGATACGCAACCGGGGGCACCGCACCGACATGCTGCGCGATCAGGCCCGTCTCACGCTCGTTCCATTTCGCGAGCAGCTCGGCGGAGGGGGCGGTTCCGACGATACCCGGGTGGGTCACGCCGGCGAAGCGCACGCCGGGGATGTGGCGGGAGGTTGCGTATACGCCTGGTTGAAGGGGAAGGGTTGAAGAAAGGGGGGAGAGTGGGGATTAGGGGGACATACCTTTGAGGTCCCAGATGGCCTTGGCGGCTTTGCTGTTGAACTCCCGGGCTATGTTGGGTATGAACGTGTATTCGTTGCGGTTGAGATGGTGCATGGGGCTCACCGAACAGTCCTCCGCCGTTTTCTAATTCGAAGATGCCCTGGACCAGTCTTCAGGAGAAACGATATAAGAGGAGTGGGGGGACATACCGAATAACCCCATGGCATTTTTTCGAAATAGTTGACTTGTTAACGAATCTGCTCAACGGGGGATTCCACAACCATGTTGGGCACTCACTGTCCAAGATATCAAGCACGAGACAATCTCCCGGCTCAGCTCCTTCAACCGCAATTGGACCTGAAAGATTGTGGCACTTGGACAAGTCTACATCCCTGACGTCGTCGGCATCTTTACCTGTCATCAGCTGGTAAAGACATGGGAAAGGACTATGTGCGCACTATCGTTGTTGCCGATTTGAGCACCCGTCCAGTCTATCAAGGAACACCGATCAGATTATGAACGAACAGGGCTACTGAGGGTGGCCTCGCTTACCGACGCATTGAATCTTGAAAGTCTGAACATAGGAGATGGCGTGAGATGTTGGAACGTTCGCGGGACTGACGACGGGCTTACCTCTCCGGGCTTGACCGTCACAAAGGGTGGGATGTCTGGACTTCACAGATGATGAGGACACTTCCCGCTTCGAAGAGATATGTAGACATACTGCCAGCGATTATGTATACCCTACGTTGTAAGTATTTTAGCAAGATAAACTCCAACAAGCAAAGAAAGAAAACCACCTTCTGCTTCTCAGCAAGCCTTAATGTATACACGTCAGGTGGAAGAACGACCTGACTTAAGGACATTATTGCACTCACACAAAAGGATCCAACTATCGACAAAGGATTAGAGTCCAGTGCCCTTAATAGACAGCGAGTTGACGTACCTCAATTAACGTCGGGTAAGCTACAGAGTTCGCTGCGGTGGCCATGATAACCTGTTCGAAGCATTAGCAGACCGCGCCCATTCTTATATCCCAAGACCTCCTCGACGTGGGAAAGAACAAGCAACTGAAGGTGCGTATCTCGCACCTCACTCATCTCGAACGGTCATGGGGTCAACACGGAGTAAGGTAGACGCCATCTAGTACCTTACAAGGGTGGGCTGATGGTGGAGGACTTTTCGGAATTTGAAACATATCTCCATTGCCAGACTAACGCAAGAAGGGCGAACGTACTAGCGTCATTCAACGCGGCGTGTTGGTAGCCCAGAGAACTTGGGTGCTCTCGACAAGTATCGGCTACTTGACATATGGGCCGCTTTCGATTACTATTCCTCGAGGTCTCAATGAGGTCGCCCAATAGAGAAGGCTTGGTTATGGGAATGTCCGAGGAGTAGAAATACAACGTGATCCAAGTTACGATCAAGAAGCAGCTTAGTTCGGAGGTGGGACATAGAGCGCTTCGAATTGCCAGTTCTCAGAAGTAACGCTACGCGCAGCGAAGAGCTTAACACCTATTACCACTGTCAAGTATGCCTTCCTGATGGCGACAAGGAATCACTCACTCGTGTGGCTATCCGGTCCGATCCAAGAACGAGGATTACATGTTCGGATGTCCTGCACTGTAAGTGAATCCACAACCGTTCTCGCGAAAGAACTCTCCTCAACCAATAGCATAGTGTACAGCGCGGATACAACAGAACCAGCCCGCACCCCGAACTCAATCAACCTTCTTCACGACATATCGATCCCAACTGGGATACACCACCGTCTCCGTCCTCATAATCTCCTCCATCTCCCTGATCCTGCCATTCTTCGGACCCGCTTTCCCAGCCGACCTCTTCCCTGTCCCAGAGGCCGCCTTGCCCTTGTTCTTGTTCTTCCCGGCCCCTACGCCCAGGTTTGGCATGTGCTGCGGATTTGTACACGCCGAAGCAGCCGCTGCTTCACGCGCGTACTGCCTGCCATACTCCTCGAAAGCGATCTCCGCGGCGGAGGCAGGGACCAGCACGATCTTTAGCCGACGCTCATCCGCCTTGGAACGTGCCCAGGGCAGCTGCTTCGACTGCTCCGAGCGCTTACTAGGTTCGGTTCCGGAACCAGATTTGGCCTTCGAAGAGGAGGAGGAGCATGACGGGGAGGGAGGCATGGGGGCCGACGATGATGAGCTGGGTATGTCGGGTTTCTTAAGGTTGGGTTTGGGAGAGGGGCGTTCTGGCGGAAGGAGGGATGCGAGCTCGGCGATGGCTTCGGTGTTGTTAGGTTGTAACTTGAGCACGGCGCGGAGATCTGCTATGGCTGAGTTGGCGATCCGTAATATAGGCGTTGAACGCATACCTTTGATAGCCTCGTCTGGCCGCTTTAGCATTCTACGCGCTCGTGCTCGGCGAAAATACCCTTTGCTACTCCGGTGCTGGCTGAGGGCCTTCGTGCAGGCCTTTTCCGCCTCCATCCAAGTGAGGAACATCAGAAACGGGACAAGGTAGACGAAGCAGATGAGGGCTTACTTCCTGAGCTTGAGGTGCGCAGCAGCGAGGTTCAATTGGTAGTGCGGCAACTCTGGCTCGATGTCGTGCGCCAGCTCATAGTGATGCACCGCCTTCTCGAAGTCGCCTTTACGGAACGCGACATTTCCCTGGAAGGTAGGATAAATCAGCATACAATCACGGACGATAGGTCGTCAAACCTACTTCTTCCTTTTCTCGCTCAGCCTTCAGAAACCTCCACTCCATAATTTCGCCAATCGTCATGCCAGCTTCTGGGCTATCTTCGCCCCCTTCGGGATCCATGCCTCCAAAGTCCAGTTCAATCTCCCATATATCCTCCTCCTCCTCCGTCTCCCATCCATAGACGCCGCTGCCTCTTCCGTCCCACTCCCTCTGTTTCCCAACCCTCACTCCGCTCTCTTCCTCCTCCTCTCGCACCGTTCGTTCACAGACTTCTCCCAAGTGATCCGTCGAGCACCCACAGTCGCACCACTTCGAAGTCAGCTTCTCCCGCAGTATCATCCCGTATCCGCGAACGTCAAACTCTCGCGCGACTCTCCATAGCGTCTGCGCAAGCCGCTCGTATCCCAGCCGAACCTTGGCACGCCAGTCTTTATCCCACCCTCCCACGCCGTGATCATTCGAGAGCCGAAACTTCAACTCACACGCGTCTTCCAGTGCTTCCTGGCCTTCCTGCAGGGACCCCAGATGGGGTGGTTGCGAGAACGATGGAGGAGGCATCGATTCCAGCGCATCGACATGCGCTCGTAGAGCCGGGTAATATTCCAAGAGACGGAGTGAATGCAGCCCACGCTTCGAACAGATCGGAACATTGTTGGACATGGCCTGGTGCGTGTTATTTTTTCAAAAGTCAAGCGACACGACGGGGGTGTGCACATACGAAATGACGCAGCGCTGTGTACGACCACAGCACGCTCTTGGTAGCGACCCGCTCGCCCGCCTGGCGCATGTCCATGCTTATCGCCGCGCGGAAGAAGTCTTTGACCTCCTCGGAGTCGTGGTTGTGCACCAGCCAGCTGGGGCCCCCGAGGGAGATGCAGCGCATGATGAAGGTGGGGAGGTGGATGAGGGCGACGCTGTAGAGGCGCGCGGAGAAGAGGCGGGCAATGTCCTGCTCGTAGCGTATGAGCAGAATACGGGCGATGCCACGCTCAAGCTGTGAGACGGCGGCGATGGCCTTTGAGATACTGCGATCTGCGTGAGGATTTGGTGGTCGTGTGAGATGGTGGGGTGCGTTGAGCTTGATATGAGTATTCCCAGTCTTTTTCAGAAGCCCGGAAGCGGAGCGCTTTTTGACATGGGAGTATTTTGGTGGCATGACTGTCGACAGAGAGAGGTACTGTCTCCCCAGTAAAGTGAGAATGGAGCTTCAATCGCGTTATGAAGAATTGTGGACAGGTGGCTTGGCGATGCGGTGGCACACTGTGAGCTGTCAGGCTACTTTCGACTCTTCCCCGGGTCACACGGACAAGATGCAGATGCTGCTAGACCGAGGTATCGGTCGCCGGTGTGGAGCGAACAGTTTGCTCACTGTTGTGGTCGATGAGGAAGATTGCTTTGATGATAATTTGCCACGGGTTGGTCATCAACCTGGCTTGTTCCCAAACCACCATGCTCGATCGGCCATGAACCTCTTTATCGGACGTTATGTACAGCAAAGTCTTTGTATAAATACGGTACGCGAGACAAGTTGTATTCATGCGAATCGTAGGCTGAATACATTTTAGATATATAGACATGATAAATAGCCAGCTTCTTTTGAATTGTAGATCAATAATGCCAAAGGTGCTACAAAGTAAGGCCGAGCCAGGAAGGAAATGGCTTTTGTGAAAGTACATCCTGAGGACCATAATATATTTGGTATGTTTAAGTCCTTTCTATTGCCAGAACCGGTGGCAGCAAACGACGGTCTAAACGACGGTCTTGCTACACTGCCATCGCTGTCTTATCTGAATAGCTGAGCCAGTAGACCTCTCGACCAATGATCATCGTTTCAAGTCAATATCAATCGTGCAACCAACATACTCATGGTGATCAGGGAGACCAAGGTGTGAGCATCTAATTCACTTTTTTCTCTGTTCATCGGCGGTTGAGAGCAGCAACCTCAAGCGACCGTCAATCGACTCCCTGTTCATCTCAGCAGTTGAGTTCGTAGCCCTGCCATCCGCATCTGGACACCAAGACTCTCTGTCGGACTCATTCATGAGTACGGCTGATACCCGGATCTGCTACCGAGACGATCATTCGGAGTTTTTGCTTCCATTGCTAGACTGCCTAGACTGCTAGTGGCATCCTCTTTCTCAAGTTCCCGAGACTTGTAACATGTCCATGATCATTCATGATGCATGAATGTCTCGTAAAGCTTTTCACGTCTCAAGCGCATGAATGTTCGTCCTCGAGTCTAGAAGGAGAGGTAGATCTTAATTGTCTCGATCACAATCCGCGAATCCCCCACACGGACTGTGCAGACCGTCTTGGAAAAAACCGTGAGTGTTATTTATAGCCTTTCCGCAATTCGGCAATCCGACCCTATCCGGACCCTTGATGTAGCGCGTGTACCGGGCGTCCCGTGTTCCAGGTCGACCAAATCATGCCCGCCGTGCCTCAGCCTCGGTATATAAAGGGATCATCGAGCATTTTTCTGTTGATACGTGCTCCTAAACACCTTTATTCACCCCCCACATTCTTTTCACCACAATGCTTGTGGCTGCGAGTCTTCTGATTGTCGGGATCAGTGCGGTCTCTGCTCAGACCCCACCGTATGTTTCCCCATTGGTGAAAAACGCTTGCGGCTGACAGGTTGACATACGCTCCAGATTCAAAGGCGCGCTCACTCTTGAGCCAGGCATTACGATTGGTGCGTTGGTCCCCACTTAATCTTATCTTTGAATTCTATCAGGCTTAACATGACAATTAGGCAAATGCTTGACCGCGGCATCGAACACCGACGGCGCGTTCGTCACTATTGAGACCTGCACGTATGCGGCCAACCAGGAATGGACCTTCTCTGGCGGAACCATCAAGATCTTCGGGACGAAGTGTCTGGATGTGCCAGAGGGCAGTACGGTCGACGGTACCAAGATGCAAATCTGGACCTGCTCCACCAACAACGCCAACCAGAAGTTCGGCTATACCGTACGTGGCCCGTCGTGTCAGCCCCTTTATACCACTGAGTCGCGATGATAATCAGGGCGACAACCGCATTGGGTGGGTGAATAAGGGCAAGTGTCTCGATCTCAGCGGTGGAAACACAGCCGCTGGCACCCGCGTGAGTCTCTTTTGTGCTAGGCCTCAGTCCATTCATCCGACTGACATTTGCTGGACAGGTCCAAAGCTGGTCCTGCAGGGACAACAACAAGAACCAAATTTGGAACACGGGCTATAACGTCAACGACCTTCCAGTCACCTCTCAGGATGGCCAATTCGGCACCAACAAGTGCGGCACCACATCCAGCCAGACCTCAAATTGCCAGAATGCATACCTCAAGTGGGCAGCATCTGCTTGCACACCGTTCAATCCCACTGACATGCCACAACGTGCAGTTCCGCGGACGATTTCTGTCTCTGGGGTCCTCGTAAGTCATTTCGTTCCACGAATTCCACGACATGCCTAACGAGGTTGCGCTTCGTCAGCCAATCCCGATAGCACTATCGGTGACACAGAGCACGAGGCGGTGTCGTGGTGCACCAAGTCTGGTCGTGGCACGCGAACAATCCCGAACGGCGCGCTGAAGGGCGTTCACTTCGTCCGGACACCCAACTACGTACAAGTGACCGGTGTTGGCGATTTCACCAAGCTGAACATCCGCAAGGGTGACGCTGGAGGAGAGCTTGATAACAGGGGAGCTGATGGTGCGTTCCGAAACTTTGCCTCTTCTGATGATATCAGCTGATGAAGCTCTTCCTAACCTCCAGGTCGTGGTAACCCATGTAATTATGCGTTGATGACGTAGTGTGGATATGCGCTGACGAGTTTTTGATTTAGCTGGAGGCCTTGTGTTCGGAAACACTTTCGGCAATGGAACGCAGTACCACGAGTGGACCAACTTCATCTCTGATAATGAGTTCTGCTTCCGCGCGTGCACCGGTGGTGATGCTACCGTGAACTGCAACCACATCTACGACGTCATGGGCTGCTACTGGGTACGTCTCCATTCCCATCTCACCGCATCTGGCTAACTCAAGATATCAGAATATCCCCGCGAACTACAACGCCGGCGTCTTCGAGACTTGCGACGCGAACAACGAGTAAGCCAACTCCCTTCTTACCCTGACCTCACTTGAGCTGACCGTTCTCGTTCTCCTTCATTGCAGCCTGCCAATGGGTGTGTACGGCACCAGCACTTGGCACCAAGGCACCTCTCCCACCCCGGCCCCCCACCCTGCCGCGTCATCCTCGAACTGCCAACCCCTCCCCACCGTCACTGTCTCACCCGCGAAAAAGGCTCTGAGCCTTAAGCGCCGCTTAGCCCCTGCCTTCCCTGGCGCTACTCCTATGTAATTCGGGATTACCCATCTCGGACACGGTCACGACTTATGTCGAGACTGTTGAACAATCACACTCGTTTGGACACCTATATAGCTTCGATGGACACATATGATACCTTTTTTTTTGGATGTTGTAATTTCATTCGGGTTTTATTGTGCTTTATTGTTGTAGTGTTGTTTAGCCCCGAATTGGATGTCCTTTTGATTTGCGTTCAGGAACTGGCTTGTTTACAAAAACCGGAAAGCCAGCACATACGGTGACATCGACTGCAGCGAATACGTCACCAAGGTAGTGCAAAAGGTTAACGCCACGCCCCTTTCCTATGCTATGTGGTCCGGAGTACATAGTCCCACCTAAATAGTGAGGCTCATCAGCCATGCATCCCCTCCGTATCAAACGTATGCCGTCAAGATAGTTTCAGCAAACAGGCGGGGTCAACTAAACAGGATAAGTGGGTATCAATTCTAGGTCAACTAAACAGGATAAGTGGGTATCAATTCTAAGTCATTATCTGGGTATCCGTCTAAACACATGTCTTGCAAGCCCATCTCTCCCCACTTCCTCAACCTTCACCAGCGCATACCTCCCATGATACGGAAGCACCACCGCCCACACGAACCAATACAGGAATCCCAGCCCGAAGATCGCCCAGCCCCCCACCGCGTGCGTCCAGTACGGCAGATCCTCGTATGGCTCTCCTCCCACCGGCGGTTCCACAAACGGCACCACGAACAGGAAGACGTTGGCGATGCCAAAGGCGCCAGCGGCGAATTGTGCGCTCCTACCGACGTGAGGCCAGTCTGCGTAGGGTCGGTGGTGGGATAGATAGATGACCCCGAAGGAGATGATAGCGTTAATCACGGATAGAGGGTATGATATCTGTCATGGCGAAACACGGACGGGCATAGAAGCGAGGCGGGATGAGACGGTGATGTGGGGAGAGTTCAAAGTGTGAGGCTCTTACAATGTTGATGACGAAGTTGTAGGCATCCCCAGGGGGAAGTGCGAACATTGCGATGAGGCAGATGAACCAGTCTTCCTTTCGATTCAGCATACGAAAAGATCCGAATTACGCGTAGAAAAACTACTCACGAAGCGCAAGCCCAGCTAGTGGCGCGTCAAACGGGCGATTTGATCCCCATAACTTGCTCAGAGGGAGAACGCCTTCGCGGCCTAGCTCTTGGTTGACGCGGCCCTGCGCAAATATCTGTCCCACCAGTAAGACACAGCAAACCCGCGACATGACTTATCAAAACACCCACCACGGACAGAACATTCCCCAGCGCGCACAACGCGACAAACGCGTCAAGTGCACGTTCCGCCTGCGTACCATACACGTTCCGGAACAGCAGCGCCGCGACAAGTCGCCCCGATCCCGTGATCTCCTCCTTGGGCGCGCCAGCAAAGTACGCGAGGTTGGCAAGCATGTAGAGCACTGTGACGACTCCGATGGCAAGTGGGCCTGCGATGCGGAGAGTCCGTGCGGGGTTCTTCACTTCGGAGAGAGCGTAGTTCACGTTGCTGAAGCCAACGTACGACCAGAGAACCTGAGAGGCGCAATGAATGAGGTACCGGACGCCTGCGAGGAAGGAGACATACATTATACAAGCAGAGACATAACGAAGACGCATCGGTTTTCGTGCCCTCGAACATGTTTTCGAAGTTACGGGTACCAGGTGTTGCGACCTTCGTGCGGCCGCTCAGTGCGAGGAAACCCGTGGCGACCACGACGACGAGGACCAAGAGCTTGAAAATTCCCAGGAAGTTCTGCAGCCGGAGGCCCCATTTCAAAGCGGTTCCGTGGATGAGCATCGCGAACGTTATGCACCCAAGGGCCACGAGGCGGAGCCCCCACCGGCTAGGCTCCTGGTTCACGGCCTTGAGGATGTATTCGCCAAATACAAGAGAGTTCCCGGCAGTCCAGGCTGCCGGGGGTTCAGAACGCGTGCGATCGAGAAAGTATGGAACGACTCACCTAGTAGGACCCCGTTCGCGGCGTACACAGACGTGATGAGGTACTTCGGCTTTCTGAAGAGATACTCGAGGTAGTTCTTCTCGCCTCCGTTCCGGGGAAATGCCTGTGAGATAGGTTTAAATGTTGAAATGTTAATCTCCTCACGAATCAGAAGACTATCTACCGTCCCCCAGGTTATATAAACTTGCATCCCAGCAGCCGTGATGATAGCACCAACGATCCACATAATTCTGGTTTGTACATCCGTTAGGGCTGAGGACAGGTATTTGTTTCGCACAGCTTACAGCGACATTCCAACGCTACCGCTATGGGTAAGGATAGTACTTGGCGTCGAGAAGATACTGCAAAAGTGACGAAAGGTTCATGAGCAGTCCGAAGGCTGAAGAGCCGTATCCCACTGACCCTGTCCCTATGATGCGATTGAAGATGATGAACACCGCAGAAAACACGCCAATCTGCCGCCGTCCTGCTGCCACCTTCACTTCGGTGTCCATGCCACGATCATCGTCGAACGTGTTCTCTTGCCTCGTTGGTCCAGAGTTCGAGCTAGCCGTTTGATCGAGGAGCGGTGTCGTGATCGAGCCATAGTTCTCGGACCGCTCTCGAGCTGCGCGGAGAGACATCACTGGCTCGCGACCGCCAGGAGTCAATGGAGGTCGAGGGAAACGAGGCTGACGCTGACGGGATACATGGAAAGCATATTTGGGCCATGGCAAGTGAGCAAATGATTGCGTTCGATGGCGGAATCCGAATAGCCATAAACAACATCTTACTTCACCACCACCACCACCTTCTATTTCCCCTATAGCTACCAATGATTGAGGCTCGCGAGAGGTCTTCCTGGCGCTCCTCGTCTAGTTGCAGCTTTGGTGTTCGTCGGAAATAATCGGGGAAAACTCTTTGTACATGTACCAGTATGTACACAAATCATGGTGCGTGCCCTTGCATTCTGTTCGAAGCCAATCGTTGCCTGACGCAAGGACAGTTTAACAAAAAATTATATATAGTCAGTGCTGCTGAAGACGACTCTTCGACTAAGCAGGTTGCGGGATTGCCAAGTTCCTGATGATCAAGTAACTTTGTATCTTGGTTCCATACCCTTCACTTCAGGCAGGCTTCAAAGCGAGCGACTGTCAGTTAAAGCCTTTCGTCGGTTCAGACATTCTCACTGACAGGTAATTAAGGGGTGCTACTCGCCCTACCTATGTTCAAAGAAAACTGCACCTGGGTCCACATGAAAGATGGAGGTCGGCTACCTTTGCATCGACTGTTTCCTTACGTTTCGACACTGGACGTAGCGGGAAAGCCGTCCAGCGCTGAAGCTGCGATATACACCTTTAAGCGACACTGCTGGATGGAAGATCACCTATTCACCCAAATCGATCACTTGGAAAATTTTACGTGCTTCTAGTTTGCATCATCCGCTTGCCTTAACAAAATCGAACATGCAAGATGTTCATGATCATTCGGCACCGCTCTCTCGGACATCGACCAAATGGGCCCTTTCTAACTTACGTGTGCAGAGGAGGGGTGATTGGGAAAGTCTTACCATGACCTGGGTAATGACCATCCTTTTAATCGACAACGTAAACTGGCATGACCCTTAAAAGAAGCACGGACTTTTCGGATTTCATCAGGGACATACATATTTGACGATGACAGGAGTCGTGTTTTGTGACCCGTTTAGAAGCCGAATAGCGCGCTAACCTCGATGTGATGATGTATAAAAGGGTCTTTGGGTCCCCTGGTCCATTCCCTTAACCCCTCCACTTGCTTGATTACCCCAACTCTCCACACTCCTTCATGACCATGTTCGTGGCTTCGGGTCTTCTCATCGCGTTCGGCGTCGGAGCGGCGTCAGCCCAAACACAAACACCACCGTATGTCCTCTGTTTGACGAAACCCTCCCTGTTCATTGACGCGCGACGTAGGTTCAAAGGCGCGCTTACATTAGAGCCTGGTGTGACGATAGGTACACCATTTGGCATTTCATTATCGGTCCAGCCAATTTAATATGATCCTCCACAGGGAAATGTATGACCGCCGCTTCCAACATGGATGGTGCCATTGTGACGATCGAACCCTGCACATACGGCGCCAACCAGAAATGGATTTTCGAAGGCGGGAACGTTAAGATCTTCGGCTCTAAGTGTCTGAATGTGCCAGGAGGTAGCACCATCGACGGCACGAAGCTCCAAATCTTCACCTGTACTACCAATAACCCCGGTCAGATGTTCTCCTATACCGTACGTGACCGTTCCGTGAGCTCTTCCTCACGACGTTGCTAAACCCCAATGATATCCAGGGCGACAACCGCCTCGCATGGACGAACAAGGGCAAGTGCGTCGACCTTACCTCAGGGAGTCATTCCAATGGGAACCGTGTGAGCATCTTGCAAAAGTTCTTCCTTTGCCTAATAGCTGACAGGGGAACAGATCCAACTTTGGGCTTGCGGAGGTGGCAACAAGAACCAAATCTGGAACGCTGGATATAATGTCAATGATCTTCCGCAGACCTCCCAGGATGGCCAGTACGGCACTAACAGCTGCGGGACGACGTCTAGCCAGACCTCTAATTGCCAGAACGCTTATCTCAAGTATGCAGTATCCTAATCTCACCTCGTTCAATCATATTGATGTACACTGTCATGCAGTTCGGCGGAAGATTTCTGTCTATGGGGCCCTCGTACGTATTTCCTCGTCACCTCTACCACCACGCGCCTGACATGATTATATCGCGTTAGCCAACCCTGATAGCACCATCGGCGACACCGAACAGGAAGCTGTTTCATGGTGTACCAAGTCCGGCCGTGGCACCCGTACGATCCCGAACGGCGCGCTCCAGGGTGTTCACTTCCTCAAAACACGCGACTACGTGCAGGTGTCGGGCGTAGGCGACTTCACGAAACTGAACATCCGCAAGGGAGATTCCGGTGGAGAGTTGGACAACAGAGGAGCTGATGGTGCGTTGTAAAACTACCAGTGGGGTACCATTGTAGCTGACGGTGCTCTTTATAGGTCGTGGTAATCCATGTAAGCGTGCTTCGATGATTCATATACCATATGCGTTGACCACCTTTTGATTCAGCTGGCGGCTTGGTATACGGAAATACCTTTGGCAACGGGACCCAGTACCATGAGTGGACCAATTTCATCTCTGACGGAGAGTTCTGCTTCCGCGCCTGCACCGGTGGTGATGCTACCGCGAACTGCAATCACATCTACGACCTCATGGGCTGCTACTGGGTCCGTCATCCTTCCTCTTTGTATCACCATCCTTCCAATAGCTGACTGCGTTATCAGAACATCCCCGCGAACTATGATGCAGGTGTCTTCGAGACTTGCGACGCTGATAACGAGTGCGTTCTCATCTCTACCAATCTCCATCTCACCATACTGACTCCATCTCAGTCTGCCTATGGGTGTATACGGGACCAGCACATGGTACCAAGGCGTCTCGCCCACCCCGCCCCCGCACCCCGCTGCGTCGTCCTCGAACTGCCAGCCCCTCCCCACCATCAGCGTCACCCCGTCGAAAAGGGCGCTAAGCTACAAAAGGCGGTTGGCCCCCGCATTCCCGGGCGCAACACCGATGTAATTGCGGTTGGGCCATATCGGACAGCTTATGCTGAGGACAGGCATTCGTTTGGATAACTATATAATACCTCTTACTGGACCCTAATAATACGTAAATCTGAACTGACATTGTTTCTATTCGTGCTTTTTGGTTCCCTGTTCCACCGTGGTCTTGTCTCCCTGCCTAAGTATCTCGCTTCTCGTTTAAAGCACCCTGGCACTGGGGCATTCAACGTTCAACACTGGTAACTAAGGGTCGGTCTATGCGGCGCGTCGGCATGTCCGTACAAATCACCTAAATACAACAACTTCAACGAGTCCGGTCGTTCATGGGGTGGCACGTGTTCTCGTCTCTCCACCACCACCACCACCACAACCTTCTCCGCTCGATCCTCACATAACCGCAATGCTACACTTCACAGTCCCTTCTGTCGACGAGAATAATCCCTTATACTGTCCAGCTGTCTCTGCAACGTCGTATCTTCGATCGCTTCGGCATCCCCTTCATCGCAGGACAAAATTTCGCCGGAATGACCGTCTTCTGAAATCTTTTGCTGGCTTACTCGAAAATGCTCTTCTTACGGATGCTTACGACTCTTCTGACGACGATTTCCATGAAAAACCCACTTTGAAGCCCATTTTCAACCGCAAGGACGATGCTAACGGCCGGCGCCGCACAAGCTCGACCTCAAGTGAAGAGAATCCGCCCTACCTTTTCTATCCTGTTCCTGCCTGGGAGCTTGAAGATGATTATGACTCTTGGAACAGTGTCGAAGCAAATTTCGATTCCGATGGACGGCCAACAGACCTGAAGCGAAGACGAGAAAGTTTCAGCGAAATTCAAGGCCCACCCAAATACGCAAGGTCCATCCAATCCGTGCATGATAGCTCCTTCGATGTCAGCGTAAAAAACGAGAGGCTTCGCTACTCTGCTGGACCTGGTTCTCTTGTCAAAGCCAAACATGCGGCCGTTTCACAAGAACTGGATTCCGGGATCAAGGAGGACAAGGCCGGCCTGGCTGTCAGAATCCGTGATCTCGAAGGTGCGACATCTCATAATCGAGGAGATCTAATGTATATGCGATTCCTGCGTCAGATCAAATGTATGGACTTCCGGTCGGAACTGAGTCCCCTCGCGGCATCAATTCCTTCATCGAGCTCCTCGCTCGCATTCTCCCAGGCATCAGACTCAAGGAGCGCCTTGCGCAGCTATGCGACCTTACTCATCAGTCTATCATCGATTTTCTAGGCATCAATGGTACTTTTCCAAACATTCGGCCTCGAACGACGCTCATGACTGCGCAGGCTACCTCAACTCCCGCATCCTAGCCGTGTTCAGGAGCTCGGAGATTCGCTGGATTACGCTCACCGAGACTCTTTCAGACGCGAACGGGTTAAACCTTTGCGGAGACATCTTGCCAAGTGAGGGCTTCCCTAAATCTTGCCTCGTTAGCTGATACCGTCCTATAATCAAGTCTTCCGCCAACCCAATAGCTTTCTTTTTCTAACTGAGCTCTCGCTCCGCGACATCCACGTTCACGATTTCGACCTTACATATCTCCACCACCTGCCCAAACTCTCGACATTGCTGTTGGACAACACTTCCATCTCGAACGAAGCGTATGTCCCTGTGCGACCGTCTTCCTTCAGGTCCCTGGCTGATCACACCCTAGGATCTTTCTTCTTGTGCCCCTCAAGCGCTCCCTAACCCAGCTTTCCATCCGATCGAACCCTGCTATCGACGACGACGCCGTCCCCGCTCTCCTCCTCCTCTCCAAGCTCTCATTCCTGTCCATCCTCGACACCAGCGTTTACATGCCAGGCCTCCGCCGCCTCGCCAGAACTATTTACGACCAAGACCGCATCATCGACATCGAGATCCCCACCGCGTGCGAGGAGTACGTCGAAAGTAGGCGCTTTCCCTTACAATGTGACTATATGCGCATAATTTGCTAACGGATACGTAGATATGGACAAGAAATACGAGCTCGATCCACGTCCGCCACTTATCAAGGAACCACATGCATGCATGCACCTGTCGGCCGCGGCACTGCAGCGCAACCTTGCGGTGCATGCGATGAAGAACCCGGATATAGTTGCCGGGGGTGGGAAGGTGGAGATGGCGGAGAGGCTGCGCACGCTGTTGGAGATGCGACGAATGGATATGTTGGTTAGGGATATGATCCATGGGGTGGATGAGGGAGAGTAGACTGCTGTGATCGTCACTCGCATTTGTTCTGTTATGTGTTACAGCGTGTGTTCTGTAGACCTTTGTCCCCGGCTATAGTCATTATGTTACATGAATTCAGTCACCTTGTTACGTCGAAGACAGGAAACTCTTCCTTGAGACAGAAGGCCGACAGTGGGAATACTACTAATACATGTTTCATTTTGAAGGTTTGTACAACGCGGAACATAGATGCAAGGATGATGTATTCCTCCGGTCTCCCATGCCGGGGGCGTGCGTGGAAGTAGAAGTAGAAACAGAAGCAGAAACAGAAACAGGGGCGGGTACGCAGTGACAGAGCAGAACCTGCGAACCGTCTCCATCGCCAGATCTAACGAACACGGGGTGGGTGCCTGTGAATTTATTCGGCCAGGACGGGACCCACACGTTGTTCTTGCTTGCGCAATGCGCAGCGCACCCCCCACGAGGCGAGGAGGGAGGGCTACCCCAGCATCGGAGGGAAAGGTGGTAGCGATCTCGGGGATCCAAGCTCACCCCGGCCCCGATGGGGTATGAACAGACGATGAAGGACGATGAAGGAATGGAGTGGTACGTACTATCAGTATCGTGGGATGGTCGAAATGCGGTCCAGTCCTACGGAGAAGGTGGATCCACTCATACTTATAGCGGTGCCCTCGGGGAGGGACACGGCCACCTGTTTGAACGTGAAGGTGGGATTACGGTCGGTTTACGGGCTGCTCGATGTACTCGGGAATGATGATTAATATTGGTAGACTGGCCGCTACGCCCAAGCTGGAGGAGACTGCAATGCCTGCGAGGATTAAGACGGACGATGGAATTGTATGTGGCCTGGACCGGGGCGCTACCCCCTCACGGAACAGATGTGTCTCGGACGACGGCGTTGAGGACGGAGAAAGGAGGAAGTGGGTGAGCTGATGGGTCTTGTACGTCTTTTCTGCAGCGTTTGGACGAGTTGGCGCCGAGGTGCTAGAAAATATAAGCGACGTTGCTTTGTTTTTCTGTCCATTCGAGACTGGTCTGAGTCTGCAGTGACGGGTTCTCGGCAGGTTAGGCAGCAGAGCGTCGACTGCCTCGTGGCATCAGTGGCATCGATAGATAAAGGACCAAGCATCGCCCAAACCGCGCCTCGTGTATCAGATCATCTTACCATGGCACCCCCCCCGCAAAACTGCCCAGGCCAAAGGTCGTTCGTCTCCTGCAGCCTCGAGTTCGAACTCCAACAAGAAAATAGAGATCCGGTCCAAAATCTTCGTCCCAGGCTTCAGTGTCGACGCCAAGCCCAATGAACCTATGAAGGATTTGGACGAGGAGATGAGGCGTGTGGTGTTGAAGAAAATCAACAGTGTCTTTGGCAGTGAACTGACGCAGGAGGATCTGCCAGTCACTGGGAATGAGCGACGTGTGGTGTATGTGGGGCACAGTGCGTAACTATAGTGGCGCTCAATTGAACAGGATTGTTGCTGACATAAGTGGAATAGGCTTGCCTGACGACTACCAGGCTCGCTCAGTGGGCGAGTTGTTCCCCGACAAGGACCACGTTACCGTCCATTTTTCGCCGCATCCAGCTCGAATAATTGAAACTCGAAGTGAAAGGCAGCAGCGCGAAGCACAGGTTCTCCTAGACTCCGAGCTCGCCACGACGCGGACTGAACTTGATTTCACGAAGAAGGAAATGACGGCTCAAGGTCTCCGGCTCGATATCGCTCTGGGAGAAAATGTGGAGAAAAAAACAAAGCAGAAAGGTAGGCCTCGCTACTGGACGCTTTTTGTCCCTCTTACACGCTTGCTCTCCGCAGCCACCCAGCCGCTGCCTTCTGAAAAGGCCCAGCTTCTTGCTGAGATTGAGACGATGATGAAACGTCGGGATGAAGAATGGGAATCACAACTCTCAAATGTTAGAGTCGAGCTTAAACAGGGCAAAGTCGAGCTTGAACAGGTTAAAGTCGAGCTTGAACGGGAGAAAGAGGATCGGAGACGTGGGGATGAGGAACTCTTCAAGGTTTGTCGTAACCTCCCTCATACCGCTCGTGCGCTTATTCTCGCTTTCTAGATCATCCGTCCCCTTCGTCTTCGCATTCTCCTTGACAAAACCCGAGACCGCTTCCTCCAGGATCTCCAGTTCAACACGTGGCCCGAACTCTCAAGGAACAGACCGGTCGAAGAGTATGTGATCGACAACCTGCGGAGTCACCATCGTCCAACGGAAGATGCAATACGGTGGTGTTTGCAAACCAACAATACGATTCGGGAGGCTGGAAACAAGTCGGCGCATGAGGCTGAAGAACAGGATGTTCGGGAGGCGGTGCTGAGCGTGCCGGCTGAGTCTGAGGAGCGGAAACACCTTCATTCCTTGTTTACATATGCATACCAAGGGTCCCATCTTTGAGTGTACTTTTACTTGGACTCTCTCGTCGCGCTTTCCCCGCTTTTGTCCTGTTATCGAATGTGTTCTGTCACTGCGGGCATGGGCTTATATATCCCCCGCTTTTAGTTAGAATATATTTTGATGATATTTAAAATAAGTACACCCATTAATCTGCAGGGAAAATAAGGAATATATTTTCGATATCTTCAGACACATGTCCAAGGTAAAATCGACGTCTTTATCAGGAATATATTTATGATATCATCAGCTTTTAGCCCTTGATAAAATTCTGATTAAATTCCTAATTTTATTCCGTTAAAGCGACAGATGATACATTGAACGCATTGTGATCGAAAGATCGAAGAATCTATCTCTAATATTAGTGATGTTGAAGCATCGGATGTATGATGATCTTATTCAAAATACAATCCAACGTGTTCTTGAACGTTGAGCAGGGTCGGGTCTGTTTCTGGTAATTCTGTCGAGCATTGTGGCCGGGGTCCCTGGCGCCCTGTGCAAGATCTGTGACGTGACCCCTGCTCATCGACTGCATCCGCTCAACGCTGGCGTGCCCGGATCGTTCAAAGTAAGCATCCTTGACGCGTTTTCCTTATCTGTTTTTTCATATAACTGTACTAATCGAGCTCTTTTACTTCAACAGGTCCATATTCTACCTCCATCTCTCAACCAAATAACATCACCGCACCCTCCTTCCCCTCAACACGGTGGTTGTTGAGTCCGAATATCGCGGTGGACACTGTCGCCCTCCTGCTCTCGCATTGCGAATCCTCCTCCGGCCTCGGGGACCACACCCCTCCACCTCGCAGCCTCAACTCGGCCGCGTGAATGTTGTCAACTTACTACTGGAGCAGGACTGCGTCAATGGCACGCTCAGAGACGCGTAAGAACTCACATTCCGCGACGTAGCCCCCGGACGCGACGTCATCAAGGCTATCGAAGGTACGTAACCCTACCTCCCTTGCCTACTCCTCCAACCACCACCGACATCACCCCTCCCAGACTCGCATTCCTTCCTCGGCGCCTCCTACCGCTGCTGCTTCCTCTCCCCACCCGCAGCCACACCCGCCCAGGACTGCCTGTCCCTCCTCGAGTCCCCCACATCAGCTTTGTCAACCCCTTCTACCTCGACAACGGCTCTGGGCACGCCCTCCTCCACGATGCGGCCCGCCGGAAGGACCTTTGACTCTTGAGCTCGCAGGGAGAGCGGGCGCGGACGCGTTTTTGTGGAATAACATGGGCAAGATGGCGGGAAGGGGAGTGCTGTGAGAAATAGGAAGGGCAAGATGGCGGGGAAGGGGAGCGCGGGGCAGGATGAGCGGGTAAATGTGTCTCTTCTTCAACGTGCGTGACTTGTCCCCCTCCTCTTCCTTTCTTTCTACCTTACCCTATCCCAAAACAGTGCCGAACCATGATACGACCCGCACGTCCCGAAGACATACTCCAATAAGTACACGAACATCACAAAGCGGTACAAAACCCGGTGGCTCGTCCTCGAGAGCAGGATTTCCCCATGTACGCCTCCTCCCTCCTCCCTTCCCCCTCCTCTCTCCACCCTCCCTCCCACTAGCAAAAACTCTTCTACTCTACGTATAGAGGCCGAGAGCAGTGTTCGGAGTAGGGTGGGGAGTGCACGGGGCGGGGGAGATGGAGTTGGGAGAGTGAGGAGAGTGGGATGATGAGTGCGAGGGAGGTACTGGCTCCCCTGGGACATTGTTAAAACACGGGGGTGGGTGATCAGCTCGGAGCGCGGGGACGATTCGAGTCCGGATGTTCTTTCCCCCCGGGCAACGTTGCGAAGAGGGGGAGCTGATGAGGGGGTGGGGAGAGGTCAGTGGGGTGGGGAGTCGCCGGGGAAGGGGCGAGGGGTGAGGGGGAGCGTGCCCCCGCATGAGGAGGCGTTTGAGCTGCAGGGGAACTCTGCGATGATGCAGATGTCGCGAGAAGGAGGTAGGGTAGGCGCTGAGGGAGTAGTTCGCGATGGTTGGCTGCACGAGTACGCGGGCACAGGAGGGGTGGTGGACGAGGAGGGTGGAGGGGGGGGAGGGAGGAGGGAGGAGAGTTTGCCGAGTCTGGTGAGGGAGCGGCCAAAGCTGAGGGTCCTGAGTAGGAGGAAAAAGAGGGGGAGTTCGTTTTTGGATGCGGGGGTGGCGGGGGAGGGGACGGTGAGGGTGTTGGGTAAGGCGGTCAAGGAGGATGGGGACGGGTATCTTCCGGATAGCCGACGACACTGAAGCAGGGAGTGGGGGGGACGATGAAGCTGGAGAGGACGCAGAGGCAGGATACAGTTACCTTGATCCCCTCGACTTCCTCCGTGACCCCACCCCTTTCCCCATCTTACGGTTTAATCTAACCCTACCATATCCAGCGCTAAGTGGAAGGAGATCTAGAGATGGGGGTTGATTTGAAGGGAAGGGCACTTGATATCGGTGTGCGATGTTCGAGTTGATGGGTGTGTTTTGCGGGACGTGGTTAAGGGCTGTGAGTAGATTAGATTTTTGTGTTAAGTCTTCTGGGAGGTTTCTGACTGAAGTGACGTGTGTACAGCGGATTCGATGATGTTCGCGGTAGTTAGAGTATAGCTACTGAGCAATGGGCGGCCGGCACTTTATGTGGGCGCGACGTTGGCATGTAACACATTGCTCCAATATAACTAATCCCGATCCGAATCAAGGCTCACCGGCGAAACTGCGTCTAAGGTTGTGTTCCCAAGCTCAACCAAGCGACGGCAGACCTTATCGTAAATAGTGTCAAGGAGGTAACAAAGCCGCCGGCAATAATCTGGCAAGTTGTCCGTAGTAGCTTACTGAGACTGAGTACTCTGTTCACCATCACCGTGCGGAATGTGGTCAAAGAGATATCCAACGAGCGACACACCAAGGCGCGTGGCAATGGGAACATTGTTGCAATGTAAACTCAGTCGGTGTAGGGAACGACTTGTATTGATGGTATATACCTGTTGCAATGTAAACTAAACTAGACGTAAGTGGTGTGACTGGGTGTAAGTAATGTAGCGACATACCTCAGTCGGTGTAGGGAACGACTGAGGTATAGGGAGATGGGGATTCGTTATCTAGGGTGGTACTGTACAGTACCAAAATGCTTCCGTCTTTCCTTTTCCTTTTCTGTCCGAGGCGCGATAGCGCGACTGGGCGACGCGTCACGTCGCGTCACGCCGTGATCCCAGACGCGTGTGGTGCGAGGCGCGATCCTCGCTCCAACACTCCCCCGGACTCGCGCGACACGCTAGGGATCGCAAAGTCGCAGTGCAACACAGAACTGGTGGTGCGCGGGGCGAGGTAATGCCTTAGTGAATAGATCTGCGATGTTTTCGGTGCTGGGGATATACTGGAGCTCGATGTCCCCGGCTTCGACGCGTTCACGGAGGAAGTGGTGTCGCACGTCGATGTGCTTGACTCGGTTATGGTTTCTTTTGTTTTCGGCAATCGATATGGCGCCGTTGTTATCCGCGCGAAGGATGGCAGGACGAGGTTGGGGATAGGTGATTTCGGCAAGTGACGAGTACATCCACAATACCTGCTCGACGGCTCGACCCATGGCCATGTACTCCGCCTCGGTCGTCGAGGTAGCGACTGTAGACTGGTATTTCGCTCCCCAGCAGGTGGGGCCACCTGCCTGGAAGAAGATGTGGCCTGATACTGAGCGACGAGTGTCTGTGTCGGCGGCGAAGTAAGAATCGACATAACCGTAAGGGGTGTAATTGTCGTAGCCAGTGCCCCCATAGCGTAGTTTGTAATGGAGCGTCGCTTTGATGTACTGGAGGACGTGAGTAAGTGCCTGCCAGTGCGCTCGACCAGGGTTTGATGAGTAGCGGCTCAACGACGCGACGGCGAACGAGAGGTCGGGGCGGGTCCCTATCTGCGCATACATGACGGCGCCGAGGATCTCACTGTATGGTTTATCCTTCATGAAGTGTCGGTCCTCGTCGGTTGCGGGCGCCTGTGATTTGTTGAGGACGACTCCTGGCGGTAGCGGCGTGTATTTCGGCATGCAGTCGGACATCCCGTGGCGGTCGAGAACTCGTTTCAAGTACTCCTCCTGGTCCATCGTGAGGAGGCGCGTTTCCCTATCACGGATGACGCGAATACCGAGGACGAACTTGATGGTGCCGAGGTCTTTAATCTTGTAGTTCCCCCCGAGTTCGCGGACCGCGCGGTGCCATTCGGCGGTCGACGTCGACATGCCGGTGGTGTCGTCGGTATAGGTACTGGTGACCGTCTTCTCCTCGCCATCTACCCTCGTCCTGACCGATTGGTCTGCCCTCGACCTAGTAAACCCTAGCCTCGCCATGTCCCCATCCAACGCCTTCCACCAGTTGTGAGCTCCATCCATAGTCCCATAAATCGCCTTATCCACCAGCGCCACTAGCTCCCTCGTGTCCTCCGCCCGTTCTCCATCCCTAATAGTGACTCCCGACGACGGCGTTATTTGAAGGATTTGGCTGACCGTCATCTCGTATCCCTCCGGCTGTTCCATGAGAACTGGTACTTGGTTCGGTGCGTTGAGGTAGGCGCTGGTATAGTCTATCTGCCAGATCTCGAGGTCCTCGACGGCTCCCAGCGCGAGGTTGATGCGCAAAGACTCGTAACGTACGACGGATGCGTAGCTGGCAAAGAAATCCACCCCAGGGATCTGTGAGAACCCCTTCGCGACCAGTCGCGCCTTCCGTCCGCTAACCTTTCCATCCGTGTCGTACTTCAGCGCGAAGGTCCAACGATTCTTCATCGTCCTCGCCCCTGGCGGCCTCTCCACTAACGTCCAAACCTTCCTCTCCTTCATCCTTTCCATCTCCTCATCCATCGGACCCTTCCAAAGGTCTGGCCTCTTCATCGCTTCCGAATAGGACTTGGGAATCCATGTGTCGATGTCTGTAGTGGTCGCAGAGAGCGCTGTGCCTGTAGGGATTTTGTTCGCCTTTGCCCAATCGAGCCCGCGTCCAGCGGCGGCGGCGATATCAGCTTCCGTGGCAGCTGCGTCAAGGGCGGCTGCTGACGCTGACTTTATGCGCGCTGATCGACGCAATTCAGGTTCGACAGCGGCGACGGGTGGTCCTTCCGCTACGGGAGGCTCGATGGCAGTGTGGTCAGGTGGTAGGAGGTCGTCGACAATGGTGAGCTCAGGTAGATCGTCGATGGGCTCGTCCTCCTCCGCGACCAGGGTGCGGTTAGGGGGGCCTTCCTCGAAGATGACGTCACAAGAACGAAAGGTACGCCCAGTTGATCGATCGAGCAGTTTGTAATCACCGCGGCCGAAATAGCCGAGGAGGACACATTTGACCGACCGGGGATCCAGTTTGCTTCCGCCGTCCTCCTGGGGTACCTTGGCATACGCGACGCACCCAAATGGTCTGAGGTGAGCGATATGTGGTTTCTCCCCTGTTCTGATCTCGTGTGGTGACTTCCCAGGGTGGCGTGAGGAAGGGATGAAGTTTGACAGGTAAATGGCGGTCGCCATGGCTTCTCCCCAGTATGTTGCAGGCAAACCGGAGTCCACGAGCATGCTGCGCCCACGGTCGAGGACGGTGCGATTCATTCGCTCAACAACACCATTCGCAGCAGAGGAGTGAGGGGCGACCGTCTCGTGAACGATGCCGAACCTTTGGCAGTATTCCTTCCACAACGCGTTGACAAACTCCCCTCCACCATCGGTGCGCACCACTTTCAGCACTACCCCCGTCTGTCGCTCTGAGGTTACATGGTACGCAGCCAGCGCCTCCACTGTCGTCTCCTTCATTTTATCAGCGAGGAAGTAGCCCTCCGTTCCTGCTCCTCCCTGATCGCATGCTAACATCATGTATAGTTTCCCTCCTGTTGTCTTCACACGCGCAGGGCCCCACAGATCGAAAGCGACTCGTTCGTTGGGGGCGCATTCTGGTACAACTTCGGTATCGAATGGGCGGCGAGCGTGCTTGCCCATGATACAATCCTCGCAGCGACCTTTGGAGGATGTCTTCGTCACGTCTAACCCTTCGACGACTTGGCCATGTAGCATCCCACGGAGTACGCTCTCCCCCACATGGCCCAGGCGGCGGTGCCACGTCTCAAAGTCGGCAGGGTGTTTCAGGGAGCGAGCTGACAGCGCGGAGGGAGGAGATATGAAGTCCAGGCGGTACATTGTGGCGTTGTGGGCTGCACCACGCATGAACGGTTTGCTATCCGGTCCGTAGAACGTCGCACAGCCTCCTCCGAAGACGACGACGCACCCCTTCCGATCGAGGCACCCAATGGAGATCAAATTATGGTCGAGGTCCGGGGTGTGCAGTGCATCGTCAAAGGTAAGCTCGATGGTTTCCCCTTCATACGCCACAAACTTTCTAACACGACCTTTCCCTAGGATCGTGAATTCCCCCCCACTCGCCGTCCTCCCAACATTCTCCGCCGACGCCTCGTAGGTCACGAAGTCCGCCCTATCCACGAAGAAGTGTCGACTAGCAGCGGAATCAGCATAGCTGGGAGCGGGGCTTCCCCGAGCGAGCGCGATGGTGGTGGCGGAGAAGGCCAGGCAGCGTGATGTGGCCGAGTTCGTCGCAGGTGCGACAGCAGAGTTCGCAGTAGGCTGGGGCGCCTTGGGCGGGGCAGGGGTATTCGATGCGTGAGTACGAGGTCCCTTCCACCATTCCGGGTATTGACCTTCCATTCCGCCACCAGGACGGAAACACTTGTCGGCGGTGTGTCCTCTGCGACCACACGCAGGGAGATTCGTGCATAGGAGCTCCGGGTTACGCACTGGACGTCTCCCGCCGGCCTGGGCGGAGAGGGCGTGAGCTGATTTTGCGAGAGTGATATTGCTACCGGAGTCCGACTCGGTAAGGATAGCATGCATGGTAAGGCGAGCGATGACTGTCGCTGAGGTCGTCTCGCTGACTAGAGACCCCAGCAGTGCGACCCAGTTAGCCGTCTTCGGCATGGATTTCAAGACGTACATCCTGAACTTGGTGTCAGAGATATCAGCACCCTGGGCGTTCGCCTTCCCCCACGCCGTCCGCAACTCCGCGAAATGGGCGCCAATATTGCCGCCCTCAGTGAACTTGATCGCGCTAAGAGCCTCCTCGGCGTTGATGAGCGCGAGGTCGGATTTAATGTCGTGGATGGAGGTAAGCGATGCCCACGTCTCGGCGGCAGTACCATCTCTTTTAACACCTTGACCCACAGGGTTGATGACGTTCAGGGTGACCATACCCTTCGCGTAGGCGTTACGCTGCGCCCACTCGTCGGGGGTAGGTGTGGGCGAGCCCCAGTAGCTGGTAGCAGGGGGCAAGGGGATCTCGAGAGGGGATGGGATCGGGGGCGGCGTGATTTCCCCGTTCAGGTAGCCGAGGACGCCGCGAGCTTCAGCGGCATCCATGATCGTCGTTTTGAACGCGAGCCAGTTGTCGCCATTGAACTTTTCGTCGGCGGGTAACAGAAATAAGGCGGGGTTAGACATAGTGGTCGGTTTTGGGTAGATAGTCGGCAGTCGGGTGGATGAGACAGGGATGGTCTAAAATTTTAATATAGTCGCAGTCGGGTAGTAGCAGCAATTCCAGGTGTTTTATGTGACTGAGATTTTCTTTAAGTGCAAACGGGGCCCATAACCTGTTGCAATGTAAACTCAGTCGGTGTAGGGAACGACTTGTATTGATGGTATATACCTGTTGCAATGTAAACTAAACTAGACGTAAGTGGTGTGACTGGGTGTAAGTAATGTAGCGACATACCTCAGTCGGTGTAGGGAACGACTGAGGTATAGGGAGATGGGGATTCGTCTATCTAGGGTGGTACTGTACAGTACCAAAATGCTTCCGTCTTTCCTTTTCCTTTTCTGTCCGAGGCGCGATAGCGCGACTGGGCGACGCGTCACGTCGCGTCACGCCGTGATCCCAGACGCGTGTGGTGCGAGGCGCGATCCTCGCTCCAACAAACATCGTTTACGAAAAACAAAGCGAAAGTTCAAGCATGCTCAGTTTCTGTCCGTTCACCTTCGCCAAGTCAATCGATGGTCAACAATATTGTCTTCACTGGTTCGATATTCTGAGACGATGTCTCTGCAATGTGCGATACGACAAAAGCTTGTCTCGACTAAGCTGGTTGAAGTCCATCCCTATCAGACATTAGATTCTGTTGGATTCACTTCTAGGTATCGCGCAACAGCGAGCAGAATTGACCCAAGTTTTCGGAATGCGGAGGAAACCTACATACCAGCGGGATGAGGTCAATCAAGCCCCTTGGCTTGCGAGGGTAAAACTTGCCGAAGGTTAAGCGGAAGATATGTAAAACGTGACTCTGGATGGAACACGATGTTGAGTCAGAGCAGGTGTCGGAAGACTCCTGTGAACATGGCAAGCGAGAATCACGTTAAGTTCAATGGTGTCGATGTTGTTGGCGCCAGGAGCCAACCACCAGGGTGGGCAGGCTTCATGATCATCGGAGTCTTGGACCCATCTCGGGTGGCTTGTAGCTAGCGTATCTCTGGAAAAGAAAAAAGAAAATTATGATGGAGGGGACAACTTCCTCTTATATCGGGTTGAACCTTGTTCAGAATGAGAGGTGGAACGCCATCATATAAAAGGAAAGGAAGTCAATTCGAAGCCGCAACCACCACCCATAAAAAACTCGAGCAACAATCATAGCCCATAACTAAGAGCCATCTATCCACGCATGCCTGTCACTCACATCGCTCAGACATCTGCGCCAGGTAATCCGAAAGCTACACTGATCATAATCAGCCAATCACCCCACCAGATAGCAGATCACTAAACATACCTACCAGGGTAAAACTATTCAGAAACCCCCTTTCCGTCGGAAACCCAGGGTTTCTGAGGGTGTTTTGAGAAACCCCTTCTTGGGGAGGGTGGTGCTCGCAGAAGACGCCGAGGATGCGGAGTTGAGAGGCGTGGTACCACTCCCGCGTCGGACGTGACAGGCCGCGGCGGAAGAGGTGATGGTGCGGGGGGTGACAGGCGTGGCGGGCAAGGGACATGAGCGTGGGCAGGCCCAGGGTGAGGTGGTGGATGAGGCGACGGAGGTGATTGCGAGTTGTAGGGAGGATATGAAGGCGCTGTGGACGGATGCGACGGTTAGGGATGTGTTGAAGAGGAGGAGGTTGAGGATTGAGGATTCGGCGGGGTTGTGCGTGTATTTTCTGTTTTGTGATTCGTGAGGAGGGGTAGCTGATTTGTTGGGCAGCTTCTTGAACGATCTGGATAGAATTGCGACGCGGACGTATGAGCCGTCGGATGACGATATCGTCAGGGCGAGGTTGCGAACGCTTGGGATCCAAGAGTATAAAATCCAGTTCGACCAAAATTCGACGAACTTCTTGGGTAGTGCGCCCATTTCTCTTCTTTTTCTTCCGGTGTATTGACGATGTTGTGGTCGTAGACGTGGGCATCGGTGGCAACTTTGGGCAGGAGTGGCTAATCTACGATGTTGGGGGGTCGCGAACAGCGGTATGTTATCCTTTTCGTCAAACTTCGCCTTATCTGACAGGTGCGCAATTAGCGAAACGCGTGGCTACCCTACTTTGAAGGCGTTAACGCCATCATCTTCCGTATGTCCTTTTCTCCCCTCACTCCTCACTTCCTATATTGACCCCAATCCACAGTCGCACGTACGTCTCCTGGTTCTGTGATTTATCATGCGGAAAGACCTGACACGCACCAGCGATATCCTGCTTCGATGAGCGCCTGCTAGAAGATCACTCTGTCAACCGCCTCGAAGATTCCTTCCTCCTCTGGCGTGCTGTCTGCGGCTCCAAGATCCTTGCCAAGAGCACCATCATCCTCTTCCTCAACAAATGCGACCTCCTCAAGAGGAAGCTGAGGAGCGGAGCGCAGGTGAAGACGTTCTTGCCAAGTTACGGGGAACGCCCGAATGATCCGCTTGCGGTAGTTAAATGTGCGTGCTGCTTTTGTGCATCCTATGCTATTGGCTAAGTATGGTGCGTAGATCTGAAGGAGAAGTTCAAGGATATACTCCGGCAGCAGTCGCCCGAGCCGCGCGTGAGCTACTTCTATGCCACCTCAGTTACCGTGAGCCCTTCTCCCTCCTTCTCATTCCCCACATCCTTCCTAAACTATTCTTCGACCCGCAGGGCACGAAGGCAACCGCAACGACGCTGAGGACAGTACGCGACAGCATCCTCCGCGAACACCTCAAGAACGCAGACTTCGTATGAACCCCCCGCTGCTCGTCGTGCCCCTATCCCCCCCGCTGACTTTTCGCCCCATCCCTCTCTCCCCCTCTCTCCATCTCTCCGCCTCCGCCTATGCTTTCTTGCGTTGCGTCGGGTGGCTGCTTTGGTTGGTTGGTTGGGCGTTTGGCTTGTAGATATTGTGAGCTATGTGCTCCGCTGGTGTGGTCTGAGACGCCGGCACCCCGCGAATGGTAGACGTCGCGGAGGGGGATGAGAAGGGCCTACTTTGAAGGAGTTCATTTCAATAGATACGCGTACTGGATTACTTACTTGCTTACATTCTCCTTATTTTTTTCGTCGTACTATCCTCATCTCCTTCTTCGTCATTTGTTTACATATACCCCATCTATCATCATCATCGGCACCACGTATGTAGGACCCATCTTCAAGTACATCCCACTTTGACTTCTATTTCTTTTCTTTCGGGTCGCTTTTGGCAGATCCATTGACTCATTTCTGTGCTCGAGTACTACCCAGGCCGCGGGCGCTCACATTAAAAGTATTTTAGTCATATCATTCGCATATTGTTCCCGCCAGCCCTGTTGCAGACGTACATCCCATGTTTTCCCAAAATTCGCATGCCTAGTACGATTATCGATACACCAAGAAGACCTAAGTAAAGCTAGAGCTGCAATGTCGTCACTACGTGACGAGGGGCATGTCGTAGCCCGCCTCCTCACGCGCCTGCGCAGCCCGGATAACGGGATCCTCGCCAAACTCATCGACGACGCAGACGGAGGAGATGAAGGTCGTGAACTCGATATTTATGCTCGTAAGCGAGCCCTTCGTGACCGTGCTTGTCCTCTTCCATTGGCTGTCCAGAAAGAAACTTGCAGTGAGGAAGCCGGATAGCCTGTCGCGATGGGATGGGGCTCTCAGTCAGCCAACCGGAGCGTGTGGACAAGAGGTGCAGAGAAATCTGCACAAGAGGGGCAGAGGAAAAGGCGCACGGACCGTTAATCGTCGAATAAGCCACCCTGCATGTCAGGCGCGATGGATCAGAGAAGTGGAGTGGGCTTGGCAACGAGGGCGCTCGCTTACGGGTATTGTCTGGAAGGAAAGGGGACGTGAGAGTACATTGAGGCTTAGGTTGAGGGCGGTGGAAGTATACCACTCATGGCGCTGTTGGTCAGGCCTGGAATGGGCGGGGTTGAAACTGGTGAAGTGCCAGGCGCAGAGGTTTTGGGTGTGAAGGGCTTCGATTAGGAGCTAAAGTTTTCCTTTGACGCAGACGGTGCAGTTTCGACACCATCGACGACGATCTCGTCAGGGAATCTGAGAGAGAGTGTGAGAGAAGATTAAAGCCAACAAAATGTCACGCATAGTAAGCAACCTACCTGTTCCAAAGCCCTGCACGCTCTTTTATGCGTCGACCGCGGTCCGCCAGATCAGGCTGAGGATACGGTGCTCGCGGCCGTCTGCAATGTCGGACAAACCCATGTTCAAGTTGATGACTGGGTACGGAGCGCTGGAGCAGTCATGGGCAGGGGTCACGGTCACAGATCTTACACAGGGCGCCAGGGACCCCGGCCACAATGCTCGACAGAATTACCAGAAACAGACCCGACCCTGCTCAACGTTCAAGAACACGTTGGATTGTATTTTGAATAAGATCATCATACATCCGATGCTTCAACATCACTAATATTAGAGATAGATTCTTCGATCTTTCGATCACAATGCGTTCAATGTATCATCTGTCGCTTTAACGGAATAAAATTAGGAATTTAATCAGAATTTTATCAAGGGCTAAAAGCTGATGATATCATAAATATATTTCTGATAAAGACGTCGATTTTACCTTGGACATGTGTCTGAAGATATCGAAAATATATTCCTTATTTTCCCTGCAGATTAATGGGTGTACTTATTTTAAATATCATCAAAATATATTCTAACTAAAAGCGTGGGATATATAAGCCCATGCCCGCAGTGTGTCAAACTTTGTACCCAGCTATAGTCATCATGTTACAGTATCTCAATGCAGTCACCTTGTTACGTCAAAGGCAGGAAACCCTGCCTTGGGACAAAAGGCCGGCAGTGGGCCCGGGAATACTAATACACGTTTTATTTTGAAGGTTTGTACAATGCGGAACGCTACTCTATATCATTGATGTTTGGTGGCCTACTTGTTCGTTGCCTGATTCGCAGTCCCATGAGACTTGCACTTACAATTACTCTCAATCGACCCCATCCTGCACGACACGAAGCCCAAGGCGAGCGCGTCGTACTTCCTAGCCTTCGCCTCCTTCTTGGCCTTCGCCATCTCCAGCGCCTCGAGCTTCTTCAGTGCCTTCGCCTCCTGCTTAGCTTTATACTCTTCCTGGGCTCGAACTTCCTCCTCCGCCCTCAGTCTCTCATTCTCATCCCGCTGTTTATGGAACCTATGAACACTGCGGCTCCAAATCAGCCTACTCCCATCAACGGAACAGGTAGGTCGTACGTACGCAAGGAGGATCCTAGCATTGGGGTACAACAGCTGGCCATCAGAGGGGTCGCGAGGCGGCTCGGGATCGACGGTCAAAATGCTTGGGTCCTCGACGATGGTGTGGTGCGTGCGCCACGTTACGCCGCTGTCGGGGGTGAAGAGCGAGCGGAGGTGGAGGGTGCTGGGGTCTTTGACGATGAAGTGGGAGCGGTGGAAAAGATCGATGTTGTCTGGGGGTGTGATGTATGATGGGTCTAGCTTGCTTGTCTGAGGGTGGCTTTCGTTATAGGGTTACGAGAATGGGGGGAGAGGGGGAGGTACGAACCTTGAAGTATGAGATCTGGGCTTTGGCGAGCGCCAATCCGAGCTGGCCGCGCCTGATGACGAAGCCGCAGGCACACTTGACGAGGATAGGGTAGACCTTTTCCTCTTGGTGACCTTTCCACTGTGGAAAGAGATACAATCGTTCAGTGAGCTTCGCGGTTCGTAGAGCCGGGGACTTTAATTGCTTACATGGATCACAAGATCGATGGATGTTCCAGGAGCAGCGTCCTCCCATAAAGCGAGCGTGTCAGCGGCACGAACCATGTAAATTCCCTCATATTCAATGATATCGGACAGCGGGACACCACGGCCCTTCGAAGCCCTGAAGGCTATCTCAGGTTTGACGATGTCGAAAGCCATATGGGCACGACGAGGAGGTATCTGCTTGAAGAAGGTGTACTCCACGGTGGACGCATCGTTAGCACTAGTAGAGCTGTTTCCAGTGGAGTCCAGGGAGCGGGCGCCATCAGCAGGTGTGGGCTTGGAAGCGGTGTTACTTCGGTAGGGAGGCCGGGCAGAGGAGTTATTGCTGCCGGAGGCGCTCTGGGTGGGAGGATCCTGCGAGGGAGTCGGAGGAGAAGGAGCGGTTCGGGGAGAAGGTAGACGATGAGACTGATCAAATAAAGCCTTTATATACTGGGCTTTGAGGCAATTCTCGCCTTCACAAATTGGAGGGGATGCCGGAGCTTCCGCTGGGGTGTCCTGCTCTTGGGCCTGAGACTCCTCCGTGGCGCGACGCTTGCCCTTATCGACTGATGGTGCACTGGGCGCATCCTCGAGGGCTGGAACTTCCTTCTGCGATTCTGGCGAGGAGGGGGCGTAAGCAGGAGTGGGGTTCGATTCGACGGGGGAGGGGGGTGAAAAATGAAATTCAGGAAAATAAGAAGGGGAATTGGAATTATGTTGATTGAGGGGAATATCGGAATCCCTCTGACGCGTCAAAGCGGTGAAGGGAATGTCGATCGGGCTGAGCTCCATGGGAGACTGAGAAAAAGGGATAAAGGATGCCTGGGTCGACTGTAATTGGAAGCATCAGAACAGGCCATAGTGGTATGCGGCAAATTCTTACATTGGTCGATACCCTTACTGCTTGTCTGGATCGACGATACTGTTTGGCCGTCGTTGACCACTGCTTCGTGAAGACCGCGGACTCAGTTTGAGGGGTCTGAAGAGAATCACCAGACGAGCGCCCAGAACTGTCGCTGTCATCGTCGGTCAAAGCACCGGGAGACGCGTCTTCGCTATCGCTGATCTCATCATCAGCATGGTAAGAGTCCAGGTCCGGAATCGAGTACGCATCCTCCGCGCGGGTATATGGCTATCAGAAGCAAGAGTGTGGGTCTAGGTGACAAGGAAAGCATGCAGAGAAACGTACGGGATGCCCTTCAGGTCTTTGGCGAAGCGGGAACACTTGCGGGATTCGAAGTGTGAGCTAACGCGACAGCATATATTAGTCGGCAGGATCGCACGTAAATCTGGCAGACTTACCTTAGGAGCCTTGCTTTCCGCGGAATCCACCTCGTCGAGAAGGAGGCGGCATGGAGGAAGAACGATCTGAGTGGTGTTTGATTGGTTTCCCGCCATGACTGGAAAGCAGATAAGGGGTCAAGCTAAGTGAGTGGGTGGTAGTTCAGCCCGTATTCATCGCAGCTCTTTATACTGGTGTCAAAGCCCCGCGTTAGTGGGTCTGACCAGGCCAGGAAATCCCAAAATGGTTATGGCCAGCATGCGCCACTGCATTATGCATTGTCCTCCCATTGTAAGCTGGTACTAATTTTGGAATCTTGAAAGGCCATGTGCTAAGCAATTTCCGAAGACATCGGAAGCAACCTATAATGCCCAGTACTGTGAGCGTCTTTGAGCGGGCCTGATGTTGATTCGCTTAGTAGAATGGCGACGTTCCATCGAGAAGCAACGCTTAGGCCTTTGTCATTGTCAGCTCGGATATCGCCAGCTTTAGTCAATGTCCGGAATTACATGCCATTGAATTGAGATAGAAGTGTCAATCATCATCCTCTGTATACTATACCTTAGATTGGGTCCGCCTGTGCCAACGTCGACCTCAGCCGGGGGTGGAATTTTTTTTGAAAGCAGTCAGACTTGGCAAATGCTCAGGATGAGCATTGGGACCGACTGAAAGGTAGGATTATCGAACCTATACCGGATTGAGATACTTCTATATCACTATGCCGGTTCTAGGGCTCAAGAACTGCCTGAAATAGTGGAGGTCCGAGTCGAGAGGGAATCTGGCTTCGAAGCGGTGCAAAGGCTGTCGCTCTGTAGAATACACACGGGCAAACAACCGGCCCTCGATTTCCGTTCTCCCCGAACTGGCACGTTGTTCCTAGAACTGGTTGACAACGATGTCAAATCTGCCTTCACCAACCCTCCGATCTTCACAGGAAGACGTTTGGTATTTAAAGCAAGTTGTATTCAAGGGCAGACCTCTACCAATTATCACTCAAAATTTCAATGGGTATGTGCTGGCTACTTAGCAACGGTCACCACTTACACAGTACTCGAAGTCCATGTTCATTTATCGCGATATGTTCGTCTAGAAGCCTTCATCCGAAGGTGGTGGATATCTAACAAGCCTTACATCGATTGCCCTTGTGTCACACAGGCAATATCTTGATTATACGAGGAAATATACTCATTGAACCACCAACGCGGACCACCGTTTCCTACGAGTTTCTCTCCCAGCTCGTTGCTGAGTACCTGCTCAAGCATTCTCCGAATGTCGACATATCGGATGCCCTCTCTATCATGCCCCATACTCAAAGTACGCGTCACTTCGCATTATCCTGACCCGTTCTAACAACACGTCATAGAGGGTCTCGACCTGAATCCCTTGTTCACATCATCTACTTCATTCCTTGCTGCTACTCAGACCGCAGGTGGAGAGCTTAAACTATTCTCGCAAGTGGGGATCGATCTCGTGCATGGCTGGCTTGCGGACCCGAGTCACCCGAAGCCATGGCCATGCGCGAGGAGAACGCTGAGGACTACGATAGCGCAGTAGGGCTCATTGCTGAAGCGGACCACATCGCAGGCGGACTTCTTGTTCCCATCGACGTAGGCGAAAGTGACCATGTTGGCAGCGCTTCAGGACGACGCGAGAGAGAATGGACGGAAGTAGAACAGAGGAAGATACGTAATGGTGAGTGTTCATCACACCTTAATATTCCGTATCTCATCTATCTTATTTAGCATTGACCATTCGCCAGTTCCTCGAACAGACCCAGTCGCAGCTGACCTACCACGGGCTCTTCCACCTTGCTTCGACCCTACCTGCTGGAGCCCTCGTCGCACTATTCAGGAGCTCGCATCTTTCCGTCCTCTACAAGTCGGAAGGGCCGAATGGAAATCAATGGGAGGTCTTAGATGATACTGCGGGCACCGACGTGGCTGTGGCCGATTACCCTTCCGCACCGGCAACCACAGCCACCGCACCGTCCCAAGAAACGGAAAAGACATCCTCCGACATCACATCATCCCTAGGGCCGGAGGAAAGCAACACTCCGCTGACCGCAGCAGCCCAAGTCTTACCCAACAGCGTCCCCCCTTTTATCACAGCTCCCGTCCTCGAGCCCACACATGCGCTTGCAGAGCCAGACACAGTTCCCCTACCGACCACCTCCACCAC